>CABFWB010001345.1:144350-160057 GCA_902151455.1 Timema bartmani | reverse complement strand
AACAGTAAATTAGCTTTAATGTTTTAGGACTCGAATAAAAATCTCGGTTTAAAATTTACGAATGCTCATATGATATGTTAATACCAAATTTGAATGAAATCCACCAACCAAATTGGGCTGTAGCCCCGGGTTGGTACAGAATTGTTAGACCCATTTTTTTGAGTTCACGAACACATAAAGTTTCCTAGACCATTCTAGTCACGAGGTAAAGATTGATCAAGAGCACGACACTTTATAGGAACTTGAAAGTAAATCATGGAAAGTAGACAACATCAACTAAAGATATTCGGGTGACCTGGCAGTCTAGGGGTAAGGTGTAGTACTTCTGTGCTGGGGGTCCTGGGTTCAATCCTCGGTCCCGGCACAGATTTATCTGATTGCCAAACCCTTCCTTCACCTATTATATAACGTGTATTAATCACAACTCGTGAATGTGTGGAATACCAGGCCTCCACCGTGGTTCGGATCCCACGTTAAACTGTAGGTCCTCCATTTCATCTCACAATCACCCTACCATTACACATTAGCGTAAGTGCGTACATTCCGAATGGATAGTAAGACGCGGTGCTAATAATAAAAATAATAATAATAATAACTTAGGATATTAAACAGCTGTCAAAAGTGGCAGCTTTAAGTTAATTACGTATAAATAAAGTTACATACATATTTAAATACGTATTTACGTACGTACATATGTGCGGCGTACGTGTATGCGTAAGTGCATGCATACACGCATACACGCACACGCACACACACACACACACACATAATCACGCCATCCCCCTACATGTTAGGCAAGAAGCTATGCATATGGCTCCATAGACAACAACTCCGTACTTAATCCATCCTCACTAACTTTCTCCACACATCCCTATACTTGCATACTACCTTCACTTCAACAATACATACATCGAGTCATACATGCTCTTTTATTCTTAAAACTCTTAATGTTTCTCTTTTTCACACATTCGTCTGCAACATTTAGCCACGTCTTATATGGCTTACTCCTTTCTTTTTGATCTGTACAATATTAAATAGAATTAAACTAGGTTATTATATTTTTGAGTTGAGTTGCTGATAAGTTATCTTATGTAGCTATCCAACTCTACCCTATCGTCAACCAACCTTTCCCCTCGCAGACACAAGACAGCCCTGTTGAATTTCTTGTCGTGTCGGGGGTGAGGGGGGGCGGAGGCTCTGAAGTTGCGCCGGATGCAGAACATGTCTGCACAGGACAGAAGCAGGACGACGGGGATAGAATAAGACAGGGTGAAGAGAGAAAAAGACATAATAAAGAGAGAGAGAGAGAAAGGGCTATGACGTAGAGAGGAGGGCGCGAAAGATGACAAGGGTCCTTTTCGTTGACGATGAATACTCGTTGACGATTCTTGCTAAGTATTCTGTGCTGGAGATGATTCTGAGGCTGGACTCATAGAAACTGTGTTCAACACGGAGTAAGTAGTGTTGTGATTGCTCTTGGTGAGCGGTTTCTACACCTGGACATGATTCTGAGGCTGGTCTCATAGAAACTGTGTTCAACACGGAGTAAGTAGTGTTGTGATTGCTCTTTGTGAGCGGTTTCTACACCTGGACATGATTCTGAGGCTGGTCTCATAGAAACTGTGTTCAACACGGAGTAAGTAGTGTTGTGATTGCTCTTGGTGAGCGGTTTCTACACCTGGACATGATTCTGAGGCTGGTCTCATAGAAACTGTGTTCAACACGGACTAAGTAGTGTTGTGATTGCTCTTGGTGAGTGATTTTTACACCTGGATACCACCCGGTAGTTCAAGGTTTGATTCTGACTGACTTTATATTATTATTATTATTATTATTATTATTATTATTATTATTATTATTATTATTAATATTATTATGACTATTAACAGCACTCATTTTTTAACGACTATATATTACCAAAAAGTTCAGGATTCACAGCTCTCTGACTTCTTTAGTAACTATTTTATTTGTGGTTTAACATGTGTCCACTTACATTTCAAGCCAATACTAGAAATATTACATGATTAGCTTCCTGAACTACCTAGGCAGATATTAGTCTTTGAAACACACTCCCAATGCCAAGAATTAGAGAAATAACCATTATATTGTTAATCAAGCCCAAACTGATTCAGTCATGTAAACACTTAGCATTGGTCTAAACATGTTCAATTCTCAAATAAAACCCAATCACCTTAATCCTAATGGAATACAGAGAAGAGAGCCTGAAAAATATCTTATTTTAAAATTGAAACTTAACTGTTTTTGTGAAAGTATTAAATATTTTCAAAATATGTTAAATTTGTTGAGGAGAGATTGTCCCATAGTTATTTTTAAAATAAAGTTCCATTGCACTTCTTAGTATAAATAAATTCATACAATTATTTATTTATTCAAAGTAATTGAAAAATCATATTTCTTAAAGCATGGATGGTATTTAAAATTAGATATTTGGTTCGTAATTAATATATTATTATTGTAATACTTAATTTTTCATTGGTCTGTATTTTAATTACCACCCCTTTAATAATACACTTGAAAGAGATCTTAATTTTAACACTTTAACCCTAAAAAATATGGTTTTTCTTATTAATATTTTAATATTCAGAGATTTTTTCCTTATTGAGGTATATTATTATAATATTTTTAATGACGATAGTAAATATTATTAGATTCCCTAATATTTTTAATTCATAACAAAACAAATATAAAATAAACAATTAATGTAGGTATAAAAATTAGTAATTTCTTTTAAATAAAAATTTTGAGATATATTTTCTTGATAATGTAACTTACTCTTTTATTTTTAAAGTGTATTTCCTAAGTGTTACGTCAGTTTCGCAATTATAATTCATCCATTAGACACCATAAATAAAACAAAAGAAACAAGATAATACACCCTAGAAGACAAAACAACCCCTCCAATTAGAATTAACTCCACCATGTTGCAAAGACAGATAAAGATTAAGTTAAGAGTCGACTCAAAAACATTCATTTCCCTTCCTTCTTTTCATAGAGGCGACACTATTCAGAACACCCCCCCCCAAGGCCCCTTCTATCCTCCCTTTCAAAGAACCAGTCACGTGCTCACTCAGGATTTATACCGTAATTCATATTCATAAAGTGGAGGAGAAAGTGGCGACAAAGTGCTCTGAATTTCCATACTTTAATTACTGGTGGCAGTGTTTACTTCATTTATAAAATAGCTTGATGGTTCCTTCATTGATGGAGAAATGTTTTAATGTTCAAGTTGAGGAGACTCATCTGGAGCTACTGTATATATATATATATATAACTTACATAAATAATGAAGGCTAAGAATTTATTTTTTTTAAATGTTTTTTCAAATTTTGAATTTTTTTTAGAATCCTCGAATGTCTAATATAAAAATCCGACAACTTTCCTAGCTAGTAGCGTGTCTGCCTACTGAGCTAAGAGTCTTGGGTTCGATTCCCGGCATAGCCGAAAATTTTATAGTTTGTGAAATGTGGGATTAACTTTGCAAAGTGTAGAATTAATGTTCGGAGACTGGATTTTCTGCCTGTCCTAATATTAAGATAGATAAGGCGTATGAAGCTACGACAGGCCTAGCAAGCCGGTAGTGGAAAATATGTGGCTTGAATAAAAAACTGACACAGGCTGGAAACAGTAATGGATGTAAGTAAGAATATATGATATACAGGGTGTTTATGAAAGAAATTCGGGGTTTTGAAAATTCATATTAAATCCGTCAAGTGATGTAGAACTAGGCACACATCGTAGTGCACCAGTCAAAAAAAAACTTAAATGAATGTTTATAATGAGAGGTTAGATATTTAGGATTTATTTTGTATTTTTAATTAATAAAATTTGCTTTGAAACTACGGGGTTCTTTTATGAACACCCTATACTTAAGAATACGAAGGGACTACTTATTTTTATCTATATCTATATACTGGAGTTGAGACCTTCACATTCTTAAGAATTTTCTTTATTAAAGGCTCGAAAAATGTTACGATTCAAGATTCGAAAAAAAAACTAAAAGATTTGAATTTGTATATCTATTATGTTTAAAGCTATTACTATGCTTACTATTGATTCAAACCAATATATTTGTAAGGAAAGTTAAACTACCAAACCCCAGACATAAAATGTACCAACTAATGTTAGTAAAATTGATATTAAAAAAAATAATATCAATATGAAAAAGTTTAACGCTTATGCATAACATACTTTCAAATATTTTGGTTTAATAATCGAGATTATTTGGATTCGAGAAAAAGTGGATTCGATCCATTTATATCATATAAGCTATAGATTGAATCCCTCTTTATCTAATCCTAATGATCATTTTACATTTAAAAAATCCAAATTTTGAAAGTGAGAGGCCTGCTACTTGCTATCCATAGCTTGCAGCTTGTCATCCAAAGGTTTCGACTTATATCCAAAGGTTGCGACTTATATCCAAAGGTTGCGACTTATATACAAAGGTTGCGATTTGTCATCCAAAGCTTGTGTCTTGTTATCTAAAGCTTGCAACTCGTTATCTAAAGCTATCGACTTTATAATCAAAGATTTTGACTCGACATCCAAAAGGTGTAGCGCAGCTCACTAAAAGTGCCCCTAAAATACCAAATTTGAAAAAAAAAAATACAGAATTAATAACTTCTATACATTGTATGAGCCCCCCAAAAAATATATTTATATTTGCACCACTGGATCGTGCTGATGATATATACTTATAGTCCCAACATAGGATCAAACCAAAATACCTTAGATTATTATTATTAGCACCGCGTCTTACTACCCGTTCGGGTTATACGCACTTACGCTAATGTGCAATGGTAGGGTGATTGCGAGATGAAATGGAGGACCTACAGTTTAACGTGGGATCCGAACCACGGTGGAGGCCTGGCATTCTTCACATTCACAAGCTGTGATTAATACACGTCTTGTCAGAGTTGAAGGAAGGGTTTGGGCAATCAGATAAATCTGTGCCGGAACCAAGGATTGAACCCCAGACCCTCAGCACAGAAGTCTGACACCTTACCACTAGACCACCAGGTCACCAAAATACTTTAGACTTGTAGTAAAACCTATCCTGTAGTCAATCTATTAAAATTAACATCACCGAACATTAGTTTACTTGTGAACACGTGTATTTTTTTTATATATTCTGTAACAATATTCGATTGGCTCCCAGCGGGAATTTTTGTATATTATTTTAGTAGGCCTACCAATAAAAAGGGCACGTATTTACAGTACATAAATTATCCTGAGCCGTCCCTTACACGAGACCAGTATCAATAGTAAAAACATGAGCGCCTTTGTCCAGGACACGCAATTAAATGCGGGCATCGTAATGACAAAACGCAATTTACTATTACCATGGTAGTAACATAATGTTGTCAATCCCCCCCCCCCTAGGAATTGTAATTTTACGGTACAAAGGCTCTGTTGCTGTGTTCGATTTGTAAAATCATGCTATTTACTTTAGAATAATTTTCCGTTTTTAAATTATATGAGGACTTTTATTTACATAGAATTAATTTATATCCCATTTATATGTATTTTTTAATTAAAAAATTATCTGAATTGAATCATTTCTAAAAGTCACTATCACCATATTAAAATAAAAAAAGAATAATGATTACATTCTAATATTTAAACTAAACTTAGGATATTATTATATGCTGTGTTATTTTTCTTACATCATTTTATTTTTACTTTCTCGCTCTCTTACAGTTAGAGAAAGTATTGTGATCGTCAAAAAAAATAGAACTCGAGATTTTGATGAATTTCGACGTTTCATGATCCCCCGAATCCGATAAAGTCATTTTTGAATTTTAGTCTGTCTGTCTGTCTGTCTATCTGTCTGTACCTCGGACTGGAACCTAAGCTATTTTACCGATTGGGCTAGAACTTGATATCTAGAGTTTTCATAGGGCTGTCCCGATTAATTTTTGGAATTGGATATCTAACCCTAAAACTAAGTGTAGATTACTGAAGGCTGAAAATAGATAAAATCGATTTTGTCAAAATAGGTTCTAACAATTTTGATTAAATTTCATTTACAGACATTGATCAATATTATAAACAAAATGGCTACTCTCAATATTTTTGCAAAATGACTTTAAGGGTTCCGGTCTGATGTGTAAATTCTCATTTTTTATCACATCTCCGAAATTATTTGAGATGTGAAATTACTTATCAGTGCAAATATGTAGGTATGCTTATAATATAAATATTTAGTTTGAAACATATTTTTATAAAAAAAATAATTTTCATGATAAACGCAAATATATATATATATTTTTTTTACTTTTCGAAAACTAAAAGATCAAGTATTGTGACCGTAAAAAAATCTAGCCTGAGATGTTGATGAATGTCAACGTTTAATGATCCCCCGAACCCTAAAAAGTGGTTTTGTAATGCCGTCTGTTTGTGTGTCAGCGTAACCCTAAAATTAAGAGTAGTTTAGTAAAGGATGAAAAGATAAAAATCCATTTTCTCAAAATCGGCTCTAACGATTTTGATTAAAATTCGTATCTAGGAGTTTATTAAGATTAAAAATATAATAGATATATTTATTTTCCTATAAAAATTACTTTTAGGGTATTAACAGAAGCGAAAATTTCCTTATCCCTGCACCTATTTGAGATACTAAATAACTTATCTTTGTTAAATTGTAGGACTATTAAAATACAAAACTTTTATTTGAAATATATCTTTATAAAACCAATAGTTTTGATGATGTTGGCAAATATACTAATACAATTTTGTGAGATTTAGTTGTACAGAGATTGTACTTAAGTTTTAACAAAATAATGATTTAGTTCCATAGAGAAAGTAAATAAGTAAGTCTCTCGAAAAGTGTTCGTTCTTTTCCTTTAACCTCTTAGGGGAAATGTATGTACAACAACTATCTGTCTCTATCATTTTAGACTCAATATTCAATATTTACATTTTTTATCAGTCTAAATTCATAAATGTGGAATTTATAAAAAAGCTATAACCTTAAGTTGTGCAAACCCTAATAAAATGTCGAAAATTTTAACCGGTTATCGAAATTTTAACACGAACTATTGAGCCTTTTGGACCCAATATCGATTTTTTTTGGTCCAAATATACTACTAAGGACTTTAATTATTTAAAAATAAAATCACAAAATTTAAATCCGAGAGTTAAAAAATATTTCACTTAAGTATAATGCAATTTTTGTCCGGGTTCTCTTTCTTTTCACATATATTATGAGTTTTGAGTAAATATCTCCATTTTTAAATAATGGAGTGAGAAAGTCCGTATGGAACTCCGTACCATTTATTATTTATATATTTAGACATAATTATGTAATATTTTTATGCAAGAAATTAAATAGCATAATTATGTTAATGCTTATATATTTATTTTTTGACGTTCATTTGAAAATTTTGAATTGAATTAAAAGTAAGCAGATACATTAATGAGAGCGACATATTAAAGAGATGTAGTCACATAAAATGCAAAATTAAATCAAATGTTGATATTTGCATATTGTTAAAAAGGCTGTACCAGCCACTTCTTCTTATAGCTACGGCCACAGTAGACTAAAAGAGGGTGGACGGAATCTAAGGAATTTATTATAACAAAAAGTAGAAAATTTGCAAGTTTAATAAATATTTAAATTATTTATTCAAGGTAAACAACAGAGGTATACAACAAATTACATGGCCTTACAAGTCAAACTGAAGAGTGTTGAAAAACATATAAAAATATGGAAGAGATTGCACTTGCGCAGTACATTTGAGAGTATATTTCACAATCTCAAAGAAAATTATTCATTTATTTGAATTAGTCTGGGAAAGACACATTAATAAACATAATCGTTAATATTATAATAAAGAGCTTAAAGAGCCTCTTTTAAACAGTTAAGAACGCGCCTGAATCACCACTGTGAATTCAGACTAAACAAATCACAAAGAGGCTAGCGCCCAAGTGGCAAAAGGAAATTTTAAATGTTCCATAACACAAATTTACATTCAAAAATATATCTTCTAGGGAAAAATTACAGACGCCTACACTGAACGATTTCATTCACATAATTAATCTAAGTGTTCAAACACTCAAACCCATTATAGTTCGTTTAAATTTTAAATATCCAATAAAATATAAAAAGTTTATAAATTGCCACCCCCCCCCTCGGATCGATAATGTCCAAGTCCAGACCAGGACTTCTCGTGATATTGTCAGATATAATATTTAACTATGCTTGCTGATTATTTCCAAGTCCAAAAGAGGACTTCTCGTGGAAGTGTCGGATATTATAGTATATCATATTTACTGAGTTCCCTCGTTATATAGGTCTAGTTGATGGGTAAAGAGGTGGGAGTTTTTCATATTAAAATTGCAATGCCACACGGCTAATACGTTGCTAACACCAAGTCACGTACGCTGGACACATGGTAGTTGGCTGTAGAATCTAGCTACGTCCATTGGGTCACGTCCACCAGACAGCTAGTTAGTTGCAGTTCAAGATTGTGAGTGACCCAATTGTAGCCCAGCTGGGCCAATCAGAGCATTTCTGGGTCTCTCTATTGGAATATCTTGTTGCTGCATCATTCATAACTTGTTAGGACTTCTCTTAATTTAAGAATTTGGTGCGAACAGGCTGGTTATGAAGCTCGTTCTAATCCAGAAGATACAGTGAGTGAGTAAAGCACATATATTAGACATGGTAAGTTTGTGCTCTTTGATATTGCAGGATTACTATGAGTATCAGCGTTATTCGGAGTGGGTAGTATTTAAGTAAACTAGCTAGTCTTACTATTGTTACTATTGTAGGATGTCTATATGTATTGGCTTATTTGGGGCGGGTAGTAACTATGAAGCATTAGTTAGTATTGCTGATGTTAGAAGGCTAATAAGACACTGTGGGGGAAAAAATTAAAAGGCTAAAGTGAATTATTACATATGCAACAACAACCTGAACAATAAGCTATTTTGAAAATCTTACCTTTTTATATTGAATTTACCCTTACGAGAATAAGATATATTTATTTTTATGTAACCAAAAGGAATTGTTTACAGCATTTATTGGAATGTATAGCCATATTGTGATTTGGATGCTTAACATCATTTTATTGATATTGCGAAATATGTCACGATATAAACTCAATATAAGAATCTATAAGAAAGAAAGTTTCGCCAGACTAGATTGATAAAAAATTGAGTCGTTTGGCTGAGACGAGAAATCCTATATGAGAAAAAGTTTATTTTACAAATGCGCCAGGAATATTTCTTTGGTATTCATAAGCTCGGATTTATTTAATAGCAGTACTCTTTTTTACACTGGTGAAGAAACCTTTATTTTGTTTCATTTTATCTAACATATTCTCCAGTCCTAGATACTCAAATTTTCTCAATAATCCTTTCTCTGTTTATAAAATAAAATAAACCTAAAAATTTTTGTTCAAAATCTTGTGATTCGATTTTTTATATTCTAGATTTTACTAATGGATCCATACTTTCACAAGTTTTCCATATTTTAAAATTCTGCTCAAGTTAATTTTTCTATATTGTTTTATAAATATATTTGAAAAGGTTTAACAAAGTCATTTTGTTTAGATGTAATTGAATCATTTTCCGAAATCAAATAAACTAACAATAAAAAGCCTAAATACACATTTATTTTCAGTTATTAAATTATATATTAGTGCCCATAGTAACAATATACTTAATAGTTTAACAATATATAGGCCTATATGTATAATCCATTTTGTAAGATGTATAATTTGATTCACTAAGTGGTTATAATAAATGTTCCCCCATTAAACGCACAATAATTTTGTATGTATATATTTGCTTTATTTGTTATTTATTCTTCAAACTCTCCCCTTCCTTCCATCTACCACATTCTCCTTTCTTATCCCCATCATCCCCACACTATGAGCCCATAATTTATTCAATGGTGGCTATAAGATGTGTTTCCCCGTTACATTTTGTTAAAATAGCAAATTGTATTTACCATTAAAAATATATTATTTCAATGTCTATAAATTTATGCTACTATAAATTTCAGAGTGAAATTAATAAATATGGCTCAAAATTTAGCTTCACCTTAAGAGCTACAGTCTTACTTTCCTAAAAACAGGTTTCATTAATATTTTACCAGCATTATAGACGAAATTGTGCACATAGAGATCAAATAATGATTATTATATCAAAATACAAGTAGAACATAAAATTAACAAAGTTTTAGTGAGTTCGGTGAAAATCTATTTTTTTAGAGATAACAAAGAGGAAAGAGCGTTCACATAAATTTAAATAAATTAAATAGAAAGCTATCCTAATCTTAAATCTAATATCTTATCAATGAGCAAAATAATTTTATTCGTGCTTAATATATCATAGTATGCCTATAGTTATTATATCATAAAACAATGCATGGATGGACACAGGAACCTAATTCGAACCTATGGATTAATAACCTCTACTGAGATAAATATGTGTGTTCAGTAAACAAATTAAAAATGTGATATTATAATATATATAATATCTTTTATTTTGTACTTAACAATACTAATATGGTAGGAAGAGAAAAGGCATATTTTAATAGCAAATACAGCTGCATTCGCTTAATGAGAGGATAAATAAACAATTTAGGAGAAACTCCCCTAAAGTACATGCAGTCATAACTTGATCCCCGTTCTACCTGTCATCGGAAACAGTATAGATGAGCTTGACGTTTATACCACATGACCACCCTTGCAAGTTTCATTCTTTCAAAGTGTAACTTTCAATGTTAGAGTACAAATTTGGACAGCATTTTCCACTAGGTCTGATAAACCTGGGGCTAATTTCCCAATCTGGTGAATTTGGGATATGTTTAAACACAAATCATTTAAAGCGGAATACTGGTGCATTTATTTGAAACTTACACCTATCCCACCACTTAAAGTATTGTTAGTTTTGGTAAATAGTGGCTAAAATGAATACCAGAATATTATATATTTTATGAAATTCTATTAATTTACTTCCAGCTAGGAAAAAAACGCACTTAATCCATCAAGCTGGGACATGAGACCAGATCCTGTAGTCACCAGCAAGCCATACTAAGTGAGCCTGATATTAAGTCCGCGTGATCATAAATTAGTTCTTTTCCAATATTATCTACTATCTCTTTATTATTAGCGGTGTGCGAAACTTCGATATGTTGAAATCGGAGGTCAAATCTCCTTAACTTCAACTTCGACAACCACAATAATCTTCATATCTTGGAAACATTTCTAAGTAAGAAGAAAACTTGTATATATTATTATGAACATATCTGCAATATCTCACTAAATGTGGCATATTTTAACATATACTCGTTTTTATGACAGCCATTATAAAGTATTTTATCATCGACTGGTGATTAAATGACATCTGTAACGTAAGCAGGGATAAATTCAGAAATGGCAGCATTAAATAATACAGTGGGCTTTGTTTATTAGTACAAAATAATACAGTGGGATTTGTTTATTAGTACAAAATAATATAGTGGGCTTTGTTTATTAGTATAAAATAATATAGAGGGATTTGTTTATTACCATAAAATAATAAAGTGTGCTTTGTTTATTGCTATAAAATAATATAATGAGCTTTGTTTATTACTATAAAATAATATAGTGGGCTTTGTTTATTACTATAAAATAATATAGTGGGCTTTGTTTATTACTATAAAATAATATAGTGGGCTTTGTTTATTACTATAAAATAATATAGTGGGCTTTGTTTATTGCTAGAAAATAATATAATGGGCTTTGTTTATTAGTACAAAATAATACAGTGGGATTTGTTTATTAGTACAAAATAATATAGTGGACTTTGTTTATTACCATAAAATAACTTAGTGTGCTTTGTTTATTGCTATAAAATAATATAATGAGCTTTGTTTATTACTATATAAAATAATATAGTGGGCTTTGTTTATTACTATAAAATAATATAGTGGGCTTTGTTTATTACTATAAAATAATATAATGAGCTTTGTTTATTACTATGAAATAATATAGTGGGCTTTGTTTATTACTATAAAATAATATAATGAGCTTTGTTTATTACTATAAAATAATATAGTGGGCTTTGTTTATTGCTAGAAAATAATATAATGGGCTTTATTTATTAGTACTTTGTTTATTACCATAAAATAACTTAGTGTGCTTTGTTTATTGCTATAAAATAATATAATGAGCTTTGTTTATTACTATGAAATAATATAGTGGGCTTTGTTTATTACTATAAAATAATTTAGTGGGCTTTGTTTATTACTATAAAATAATATAGTGAGCTTTATTTATTGCTAGAAAATAATATAGCGGGCTTTGTTTTTATCTAAATCTTTCTCTTTTAAAGATGATCTTATTGGATAATTTAAACATTAAAAATAGTCTTATGTGACAAAAAAAAACTAAATTCAACTTGAACATAGAATTTTGCTTAGCATGTTTAACACTTCTTAATGAGTTTTAAAATTACTTTCGCAAACCCCTTTAGTTTTTAAAATAAATTATCATCAAGTCTTATTTTGATTAACATTTAGTGACACACAAAATAACAGAAAATAAAATAGTTGAATATGAAAAACTCTTAAATTCCTGTGATAGCTGTTCGTTTTAAGTCTACCGGGTCGGTCATGACGGATTCCCATTTGATAACCACTCTCTTCTCTCTTAATTAATGGCGTCAACTATTCACAGCCAATTATTGTCCCCACGTAGTGAGCCCATCTGGTCACAAACATTGTTTCGGACTGTGTGGTGTATGATTAAAAACAATATTGCTTTGATTTCAAAACGTGTCGACACCCAGAAAAAAAAAATTATTTATAATAAAACCTTCTCTTGATTGTCATGTGTATTCCAACCATAGCCCAATCGAGCTGTTAGAATGTAATTAACTCTCTTTTGTGTCAACCCCTGCCCTCTCCAACCCAACGTTGGGATACCGCGATCATTAGCGACTGGTTTTGTAGCCGCACGCGTCTCTTTTATTGCGACTCCCTCCTTTCCCCCCTGCCGATCCAACCCTGTAACCCAGTTCATGACTTAATAACTATGGTGGAATGTCACCACACGAGTTAAATACTTTAATTTTTTTTTGTTATCATTATTTTATGTATAATTGATACATTACATGGATGTTTTTAACAATTATAAATACAGAAAGTGTATAGTATTGTTTCCCTGAAATAGTTGACATATTGTCTAGATGATCGGTTCCCAAACAGTAGAACACGTACCACCAGTGGTACGTACAATTATTTCCGGTGGTACGTCGTGCGAAGGCAAACAAAACTATCAAATTAAAGTCGGAAAAAGATAGGGCCTCAACAAATCTTATGTTGACAACACTGTTTCAAGCTAAGAAAGAGATAGGGCCTCGACAAATCTTATGTTGACAACACTGTTTCAAGCTAAGAAAAAGATAGGGCCTCAATATAATCTTATGTTGACAACACTGTTTCAAGCTAAGAAAGAGATAAGGCCTCAACAAATCTTATGTTGACAACACTGTTTCAACCAAGAAAGCCGATGCAGCAATGCAGTCTGTGTTATAGTATCTCTGGGCAAAAATAAAAATGTACCGAAATAGTAAATATTCAACATTTAGAAGGATGGTGGTACTCCCAATTAAGAAAATTGTTGAGGTGGTACACCATTCAAAATGTTTGGGAACCACCGGTCTAGAGCATTGTTTCCGAACTTGGGCGGTACCGTCCACCCCCCCCCTACCCAAGGGGCCTTTTTGGTTTTCAGGGGGTCGGTAAATTGTAAGGGGATGATAGAGGGACGTTTAGGTTTTTATGGAAACTACAGCAATAGTTTTATGTTGACAATAACAGGAAACAAATTATTTAATAAAAAGGTATTGAATTTATTTTATTATATATTCTATATAATATTGACATTACGTTTAAATATTTATGTTTGTAAATATTTAACATAAGCTATGTTTTTATATTCTCCATAATTTTGATATTACGTTTAAATATTAATGTTTTTAAACATTTAACATAAGTTATGCTTTAAAGTGTGTTTTATTCATAAGGATTATAAGCTGTGCCACGAAAAAGGTACTTTTACCTATACATAGCCATAATTAATATTTAGTTTAAATATGTAAGGTTACTATCGCTAATTTCAACATGCTTTTTACAATATTGTAGCTTTGTATGATGTGGGGAGGGGGTGGGTGGTGGTAGCCAGCATCCAGCTTCTCAGAAGGGGGCGCTTATCTATAAAAGGCTGGGAGCCACTGGTCTAGAACGTAGTTCTAGTTTTGTCTAATTTGCCCCTAAAGAATAGGTACAAGTTCTTATCCAAGCCTTGTGTAATTAGGTGGGTTTTTTTTCCTTAATAATGTGCCTCCGGTCTGACATTACACTTTTCTCATCCCTGTTGGTGCAAATATGCGGATAGCCCAGATATGAAGAAAGCGTAAAATGATATTATTTTAGCAAATATTGCCTCTATTACTTGCCTACGGTTATAATGTATTTATTTAAATCTTTGTGGATACATTACGCTAATACCATTACAGGATTTTAACTTGAATATTTACTATATACTTAAAATTATGATTTAATTAATCTTTAAATCAACGTTTTTTTAATGTATTCATGCATAACAATATTTATATTATATAAAAACTACTAATACTTGTGGGAGAAAAGAGAGCCGTTTTAAATGTGACTCCTCGGTACTGGAGCAAACTGTATCGGACACATCCTTAGGAGGAACTGTCTTTTGCATGACGTCATAGAAGGAAAGGATGAGGGGAAGAGGAGCTTAGGAAGAAGGAGGATCCAAGTATTGGATGACTTGAAGGAAAGAAGAAAAATCTGGGAGGTAAAGGAGGAGGCAGAGGGTGAGGTGTATTGGCGATCTAAGTTCACTGACAAAAGGATTGGACCTGTCGTAAGATAGAACACCTAATAAATAACATAATAGAGATTCAAACAGGCAGTAATTTTTACATGACTTTCATAATGTTATATTGTAGAAAATATTGTTTACCATTTATTCTTTTGCAACTTTTGCCACCCATTTTATTATCAATTTAAATCAGTGCACAGCTCAATATTTTATTCTATGTCACTTAGCACTTTAAATTAAACACCCAACATTGGTAGCAAGAATTATAATATATGGGTAGCATGACTAACATAAACATGAGGGTATAAACTTACAAATTAACTTAACCTGAAACGAACACTAAGCAACTAGCATTTGCACAGCGAATATAAATATCTGAGTGACAAGGCAAACACATTAAAATACATACAATATTATACTTAAAAACTATATAAACCTAGGACAACACTAGATATATGTTATTACAATACTTAGTATGGTAAGGAATATATACTTACAATTAATATCCATGTAACTGAATCCACGCACATACAAATAATATCACTTTAGTCTTAAGTTGAGGAGAACCCGAAACTTCCCATATTAATAGTTAATCTCTTGAAACTTGCAGAGGATACTCCTCTTACATTGATATCAACGAGACGTTAGTTTTATACAAACATAAATTTAAACGTGTATTTCCATTAAGCATTACTACTTCCTTTTACGTCGTCTATAACTTTTTTTTTAAATACCGGACGATAAAATGAGCACACCACCTCTTAGAGCATAGGAAACCTTTTTATTATTATTTTACCTCACCAAAGTAGGAGTGGAAATGAAAAATAAGAGGGGGGG
>CABFWB010001345.1:97881-138724 GCA_902151455.1 Timema bartmani | reverse complement strand
TTTCAATGACTGGGAAATGACATGGTCAACATGATAGTGGAAATAAAGTTTGTTATCCAGGAGGACACCAAGATCATTAATACAAAGGGTGCGAACTATGTTATCACTGCCCAATTTATAAGTAAAAAAGAAAGGATTAGTTTTCCTAGTGAAAGATATAGATTTGGTCTTAACAACAATTATAATAATATAGTAAAATATCAATTTTGTCAGTAAATTCATATTTTTTAAGTCCTTTTCTACTAACTTTGGGCTGTATTGTTTATTGTGAACAGTTTCTACCTCAATATTAGGTTGGTTTATAAGGTTTCTCTAACTCAAAAAGTTGCGATTTTTCAATATTATGTTCATCCCTCTGCACTTATTAATGAGAGGGTGATTATTAATAAAATATATTACTGCGGACTGGAACAACACTTAGTGTAGGGATAATTTTAAGTGTTTGTTCTACAATCTACATTATAGAAGTATGATCGTCAACGATGAAAATACCATCTTACGCAAGAACAAAGCCCATTAGATTAACTTTTTTCATGTCAACAGTATCTCGACTTTTTTTCATGCAATCCTCCGTTTCTTCCTATTCTATACCAATCACTTTATCTCTATATACTTATTACACCCCACATCCTCACTTATCTGCTTCACATGCTCTAATATTTCTCTTCCTCTATCATTTTCCCCTTCCAATGTACTCTCCATTAAAACAAATGTACCAGTCCTGTATGCTTCAAAAGATTATCTAAACATAACAATTGTTGAATCAAGTATTTAAACGCAGTGTACTAGAATGCCGATGACGGGTAGATCAAGGTTCGAATCTCAGTCATTTGTACTGAGGGTGGTTTTTTAAAAAATTGTTTTTCACTCTACCTCCACGCAAATATGGGTACATCTTCTAGAAATATAGCCTTCCTAATCCCTAAAACCTTTAGCGTAATAAGTACATAATCGTATAGCCCGAACGGGTAGTAAGACGTGGTTCTAAAAAGAAAGTATTTAAAATCTATTTGAGCCTTATCTGGATCTGTGAAAAAAGTTCCTTAGTGCAGATGGTTGCATTGGCCCCGGTTTATCAGATAAAAGACGTGCAAATTATCCGTGCAACTATCAACTAAGAAACTAATCATTTTATTTACCTAATATGTCTTAATATCCTTCCGCGTGGTATTGGGGTAGGGGATAGCGAGGGTAGAATTGAGAGGAAAATCAATCCTCATTTAAACTGGCCGGGACTCAAACCCAGACCTCCCCGTCATTGGAAAAAAAAACTGGTGTGACTTACATTTAGACCACGCACCTATCAATGTGGATAGAGCACAATTATTCTTAGTTGTTTTTACTTTCTCTTAACTCTTCGGAGTGAGAAGTATTAGGATCGTCATCGAACTCTAGATTTGGATAAATGTCGTGATGTCATCTGTCCACCTTTATCTCGGCCTATAACTGTGTTCACTCTACCAATTGGGCTAAAACTTGGTATTGAGGTGTTGTTTTTTTTTAAGTTTTCTCAGAGGAATTTTTTAAATTAGATAGCTAACCCTAAAATTAAGGGTAGTTTATTGAAAAGAAAAGATAGAGAATTTTTTTTTTTTTTTTCAAAAATAGTTCCAACGATATAGATTAAGATTTATATCCTAGCACTGTTTACCATTGCAAATAAAATGGCAGTTCTCATTTCTCCGTGAAAATGACTTTGAGGGTACTTTACATAAGTGCAATTTAACAATTTTAATATATCTCCGCAACTATTTCAGATATGAAATAACTTATCATTGTAGAGTTGTAGTATAATTAAATACTTTATTTTTACTTTCTTTCTATCTTACAGGTAGAGAAAGTATGGTGATCGTCAAAAAAATCGAACTCGAGATTTTGATGAATTTTGACGTTTCATGACTTCCTGAATCCGAAAAAGTGGTTTTTGAATTTCCGTCTGTCTGTCTGTCTGTCTGTCTGTCTGTCTGTCTGTCTGTACCTCCAACTAGAGCCTAAACTATTTTACCGATTGAGCTGAAACTTGATATCTAGGGTTTTCATAGGGTTGCCCCGAGGGGTTTTTGGAATTGGATATCTACCCCTAAAATTAAGGGTAGTTTACTGAAGGGAAAAAAGAGAAAAAGTCGATTTTCTCAAAATCGGCTCTAACGATTTTGATTAAATTTCATTTATGAACATTAATAAATATTCCAAACAAAATGGCTACTCTCAATATTTCGGCAAAATGGCTTTAAGGGCTCCGGTCTGATGCGTAAATTAACATTTTTTATAATAGCTCCGAAACTATTTGAGATATGAAATTACTTAGCATTACAAATATGTATATATATTTATAATACAAATATTTTATTCGAAACATATTTTTATAAAATCAATAATTTTCAATCTATACGCAATTATATATATATTTTTAGCTTTTTGGACATTAAAGCTTAAGTATTGCGATCGTAAAAAAAACTAACCTGAAATGTTGATGGATTTCGACGTCTCATGACCCCCCGAACCCTAAAAAATAGTCTTTGCAATGCCGTCTGTCTGTGTGTCTATTAAAACTTAAAATTAAGGGTAGTTTACTGAAGGGCAAAAAGAGAAAAAGTCGATTTTCTCAAAATCGGCTCTAACGATTTTGATTAAATTTCATTTATGAACATTAATAAATATTCCAAACAAAATGGCTACTCTCAATATTTCGGCAAAATGGCTTTAAGGGCTCCGGTCTGATGCGTAAATTAACATTTTTTATAATAGCTCCGAAACTATTTGAGATATGAAATTACTTAGCATTACAAATATGTATATATATTTATAATACAAATATTTTATTCGAAACATATTTTTATAAAATCAATAATTTTCAATCTATACGCAATTATATATATATTTTTAACTTTTTGGACATTAAAGCTTAAGTATTGCGATCGTAAAAAAAACTAACCTGAAATGTTGATGGATGTCGACGTCTCATGACCCCCCGAACCCTAAAAAATAGTCTTTGCAATGCCGTCTGTCTGTGTGTCTATTAAAACTTAAAATTAAGGGTAGTTTACTGAAGGGCAAAAAGAGAAAAAGTCGATTTTCTCAAAATCGGCTCTAACGATTTTGATTAAATTTCATTTATAAACATTAATAAATATTCCAAACAAAATGGCTACCCTCAATATTTCGGCAAAATGGCTTTAAGGGCTCCGGTCTGATGCGTCAATTAACATTTTTTATAATAGCTCCGAAACTATTTGAGATATGAAATTACTTAGCATTACAAATATGTATATATATTTATAATACAGATATTTTATCCGAAACATATTTTTATAAAATCAATAACTTTCAATCTATACGCAATTATATGAATTTTTTTAACTTTTTGGACATTAAAGTTTAAGTATTGCGACCGTAAAAAAAAACTAACCTGAAATGTTGATGGATGTCGACGTCTCATGACCCCCCGAACCCTAAAAAATAGTCTTTGCAATGCCGTCTGTCTGTGTGTCTATAAAAACTTAAAATTAAGGGTAGTTTACTGAAGGGCGAAAAGAGAAAAATTTGGTTTTCTCAAAATCTGCTCAAACGATTTTGATTAAAATTCGTATCTAGGCGTTGATTAAGATTATAAATAAACTGGCTATTTTCATTTTCCTATGAAAATGATTTTTAGGGTACTTTACAGAAGCGTTAATTTCCGTATCTCCACAACTATTGGAGAAACTAAACAACTTATCATTGCAAAATTGTAGGACTATTAGAAATAAAAAACTTTTATTTGACATATATTTTTATAAAAGCAGCAGTTTCTGAGATATTTGCAAATATATTAATACAATTTTGTGAGCTTTAGTTGTAAACATATACTACTTAAGTCTTAACGCAATAATTCTCCAATGCCATAGAGTAATTAAATATAAGTATCTAAAAAAGTATGTTATTTTTCCTTAAATCTCTTAGGAGAAATGTTTGCATAGCAATGATCTATCTCCATTTTAGACTCAATAGTCAATATTTACATTTTTTATTGGTCAAAATGTATAAATGAATAATTAAATATCAATGCGATGACTTGAAGATCTGCAACACCTTATAAAATGTTAAAATTTTAACCAGAAATCGAAATTTTAATACGAAGTGTTGACCCTTGTGGAAGACATTAAACTGTTTGAAATGCTCTTAGGTGGACAAAGATGCGCCTCTTTTCTCATTGATTATATATCATTGTATATTATTTTATGCGTGTTCTTATGTGGAGTGGTGATGATACAATGTACATTATTCCGTTCAGAAATCTTACGAGTTTATAGAAAGAGAGAGAAAGTCTGTGCGGTATGCCGTACCATTTATTTTAATTGAAAAACATTTGTATAAAACCAATCATTATTTATTTCTATCTAAGTTTTTAAAATATGAAATTTATTGTAAGGGTCTTTAGTGGCCAAAGATATTCCTTTTGTTTTCAATGTCTCTGTAAAAATGTGTATTATTTCATTTATGCTCTTTGGGGATAGTGTTTTTGTCACGATGTATATAATTTCGTTTAAAAGATCTTAGTAATTTTCAGTAAATATCTATATTTTGATATCAATGTGAAAGAAATTTTGTGCGGTGTATTATACCATTTATTTTAAACACAACATTGATATTAAGAGAATGCAGACATTCCATACGGAACATATTAGTATCCATTTCAGTAGTGAAGAATATTCTCGCAACAAAACTACTCTCCGAAGTTAGTTACAGAAGTGCTTACGTTGGTCTCTTGTTCAGTTGTAAGAAGACTTATTAGTTTAACTATACTCATTTGACACAAGTTTAAGGGGACCATAGACTTGGGCTAACTTTAGAACGTGATCCTAAGTAATGTAGACTAAGTAGATTGACAAGACAGGTTTAGACGTACCCATGAACATGTCACAGCATGTATAAGGACTAATTTATTTACCTGAAATAACTTCACTGGAAATGTTAGTTACAATATATGAAATTTAATTCTTATTTTTATTTTTTGACAAATTCAAAATATAAAAATTAAAGCAAAGAACTTCTTAAAATATTATTTAATTCTTTTTGAATCCCATCCTTAAATCCCATCCGTGCTATCGGAATTTGATTTCACTAAATTGTAAAGTGATGGGAAAAATTAGAATTAAATGGAAATTTACTAGTATTTTCATTGAGATAAAATATAGAACCATTTAGGACAAACACTTTCACAGAATTTACGGGGTTTCAAAACCCAACTTCACAGGTCACTGAAGTTAAAGATTAAATGAGCTTGACATTCAGTCGAAGTGAACACCAATGAGGATCCTATTTTATTTTTTATCTTGTTGAGCTTCACCTGATACAACCTAATAATTGGATGACTTTGATGTGTTTCTTTAGATGTGTTTAAGACACTTAAAACTGGACGACACTCAGTCCTATGAGCTCCAAAATTGGTTTTGTACAACGGGATGAATATATTCTACAATCAAATTGATATGAAGTAGATCTAGTAACTGTTCTAGCTGTCAGATAAAGTTTTTCCTATGAAAGTAGATCTAGTAGCTTTTCTAGCTATCAGACAAGGTTCTTCCTATTAAAGTAGATCTAGGAACTTTTCTAGCTGTCAGATAAGGTTCTTCCAATGAAAGTAGATCTAGTAACTGTTCTAGCTGTCAGATAAAGATCTTCCTATGAAATTAGATCTAGTAAATGTTCTAGCTGTCAGATAAAGTTCTTCCTATGAAAGTAGATCTACTAGCTTTTCTAGCTATCAGACAAGGTTCTTCCTATGAAAGTAGATCTAGGAACTTTTCTAGCTGTCAGATAAGGTTCTTCCAATCAAAGTAGATCTAGTAACTGTTCTAGCTGTCAGATAAAGTTCTTCCTATGAAAGTAGATCTAGTAACTGTTCTAGCTGTCAGATAAAGTTTTTCCTATGAAAGTAGATCTAGTAGCTTTTCTAGCTATCAGACAAGGTTCTTCCTATGAAAGTAGATCTAGAAACTTTTCTAGCTGTCAGATAAGGTTCTTCCAATGAAAGTAGATCTAGTAACTGTTCTAGCTGTCAGATAAGGAAGGTTCTTCCTATGAGTAGATCTAGTAACTATTCGTGCTTTCAGTTAAGGTTCTTCCTATGAAAATAGAGTTGATAAATTTTCTCTCTGTCAGATAGGTACTACTAAGGAAAATATGATTGTAACTCAATGGAATACGATCTAAAACTAACTCGAGGGGCTTGACATGACCTACTGCATAAGGTATTTTTGACCATGGTAACGGCTCAGGCCTAGTAAAGGAAAATATTTAAGGGATATTGGTAGTAATAAAAAGGGATGTAATCCACTTGTCGGAACAAAAAAATAAAGGAAAGTAATTTACCATTCCTCTTTCTCGACCCCAATACTTTTTATCTTGCAATAGCTATAAAATTATACGTCTCACCCATAAGTCATTCTGCTACTATGCTGGCACTTCCTTTGGAAATAAAAGATTAAATCAACAAATAAATTGATATTTTAAGATCATAGCAATTTTAATAATTTTCCTATTAGTTCTTCAGCACACAACTTTTTCATTCCATTTACTTTTAATTTGTCCTTGTATCTCCTCAGCCCAGCATCCGGCTGACTTTAGTGATTTATCCTTTCTTTCATATTTTCATCTTGTTCCGTTTCTTTTATTTTTTCATCCTTCGCAGCTGCTCTTTGTAATTTTCATTGTAAAGTTTTTTTTATAGTTCTCCTTTTTTTCTATCGAGTTTTTTTTCCATTATACGTCTGAGCAGATTTTTTTTTTTTTTTTTCAAGTTTTATTCTATCCGTGTTCTATTCAATTCATTTTTCGTAATGCATTCATTTTCTTTCCTCATGAATGCCATAAATTTAATTTATTGACTTTTTTTTTTTACCTCCTCAAACCCTCTTCAGAATCTCCTCTCCTAATCTTTTCATTGCATAATAGTCTACTTATTTTGCCCAAAGTTTAAAACCTTATAATTAAATATATAACTAATTATATGATTATTTTAAAATAAAAATTTTCAACTTACCGATTGTTCTTAGTAACGATAATATTTTGTAATACATTAATAACATTAAGAACACCTCCATGGTAGAGCGGTCAGCGTTCCTGTCTACAGAAATAGAGGTCCCAGGTTTGATCCCTGGTGTTTCCAAAATATATCTGTAAAGCATTGGGTCTGGAACAGAGTCGACTTAACCTATTGATGACAACTGAGGAGCTACGTGAACAAATAAGTAGCGGCTCTGGTTTAGAAAACTGAGAATAACGATATTTTGCTGACCATATGACACTCTCTATCTTCGTCAACGGAAGACGACCAGTTGATTGGTATTTCTGGATTTTGAGATGATATCATGGATATCTCTTATTTTAGTTGCCTACATAAGTGAGCACGCAGTATTGGAGTCAGGTTCATTTAGTCCGATGTCAGGAACGTTGGGGTTAGAATTATGGTCGAGTTTAGTGAGGTTTTTCTTCTTACACCACTCATCCACTCTCTCTTTACACCAATGAAGCTACATTTCCTCTCAATTATACCCTACTCCTTCCTAACACATAGGCGTGATATATATATACATATACATATAAATTAGAATAACCTCGAATGGGATGTGGTTGAAAATAAATAAATTGTTTATTTTATTTTATACTGCTTCTTACTCTTCATCAAAGCTAACCACACATGTACACTATGTGTTAAGACTTATAAAATATAATAAAGAATAAATGTATCCACATTTTCGTGTAGGGGGAACATGAAATTATTTAGGAAACAATATCCTCAGTACACCCTGTATCTAATTGATCCCTGAACAGCCAACAAATCAGATCAAACATGGTTAATGCCTTAGCCCACGTGCCCACCCATGTGGGCCATAGCATTATTAATAATGGGTTCCAGTAAAAGAGAAGTATTTTTTGTGAGATTCAAAAAAACCTTCTCCATCCCCTTCCCTTAACCTTTCCACTCCAAACACCCACTTTCCCTTTCCTACACTATATAATTACCCTAAATGGTTTTCCACTCCCTTCACGCAAATGTGGATACACTTTCTCTAAAGTCAACTTTCTTAACTCATAAGACATTGGATTAATTATTATGAGTAGGTGACCTGGTGGTCTAGGGGTAAGGTGTCAGACTTCTGTGCTGGGGTCCGGGGTTCAATCCTCGGTCCCGGCACANCACCGAGGCCGGTTCCTACACTATACTTCACTTTGATCAAAAATAAATAAAATAATAATAATAATAAATAAATCATCATATTAAATCTGTATTTAATACTACAGTTGACAGGCTTGTGTTGAGAACTGTACCCCCTCCTCCCGGTTTGTTGCAGTTTACCGCACAGTACATAATATCGGATAAACCCCCCTCCCCTCCTCCAACCGGACGGATGACACCCCCAATAAGTTCACCAGACGCAGATAGGGTTTAGGAAAGATTCGGTTATAGAGCGAGGCTGCGTATAAAATACACGTCTTGGTGATGCTAGGAGGGATATATATTTCTAGTGTTATGTTGGGGTTGGTAAGCCCGTCCGTGGCGACTCTTACTTGAGGGAGCAATATTCACGATATCCCTTTTAGTCCTTACCCTCTCACTCACACTTTAGTATGTTTGTCGTGGAAAGGAAGGGCGGGCGGGCGGGGCTTCTGACAGCCTTTAGCCGAGAGGCCTGAAGAAGGAATCTAATATCCTAGATCAATAACATTATCTGCAGCTAAAGGCAAAAGGACATAAGCCATAACAAAAGGCTAGGAGCTTGCGTGAACCACCCCCTTCTGCCCTCTGTCCTTCTCTCTCGGACTTGTGTGAGTTTGAGTAGGTCCCTAGCACTAAAAGGATGAAAGGGTGAGGAAAGCCCATTCAAGGGTGACAACGCGTTAAACCTACGAATAAACACACAGAGAAGAAGCGGAGGTTGAGGGGTAGTTTATAGAGTTTTTTTTTTAAAGAGGAAGGTTTCTTTTGGTTGTTTTTTTGTACACTGGGTGTTAGACCATTCAAGCTGAAAATAGAGGAGAACTGTTGAGGAACTCAACACGTGTTTTTATCTCTTCTTAGACATAAACAAATAATTATATCAATTTAGCTTTGATTGTATTTTAATTTACAAACTTAGGTACAGCCCAATTTTAATAGAAAGGGCCGTTTACAATATAAAAAAAAAAATCTGGTCACCCTCGGTGGTGTTGGTGTAAAGTACTTGACTCAGGACCCGATGTTTGTGAGTTCAAACCCAGCAGGGGTCAACGGTTTTTTTCCTTGAGTGATAAAAATACGTAGCACAACTTCCTTCGGAGGAGAAGTAAAGTCATCGGTCCCATGTCGATTGTGGAGTGTAAAAGAACCCTGGAAGGTGTGTGAAAATACCCTACCAGCAAAATTGGTAGGTCCTTTCGCTCTCGCTCATAGAAGTTTTCATGCGCTGATATAATGAGTCGGTTAAAAAAAGTGCACTTTAAATACCTTGAATATTAAAAAGATAATTTGTTTTCAATATTGATAATATTTAATTATATTATAAGATAGCCCCATGGCAAGAGCGCACACGTGAGCTGAACCGACCGAGCGGCCGCCGCGTTTAGCTATGACAGTGCCGATATTTGCGGATAGAGGGTGTCATGTGGTCAGCACAACGAGCCCTTCAGCCATTAACCTCAGTTTTCTAAGTAATGTCTGCTACCTATTTATTCAAGTAGCTCTTCATTTGTCCTAATGGGACTGGGTTTGACCCCCATTACAGACCCACTTCTTCACAGATAAATTTTGGAAGCACCTGTCATCGAACCCAGGACCTCCGCACAAGTATCCAGGAACTCCGGCCACTAAGCCACAGAGGTCTTATTTCTTATATATTGTTAGTAATATAAAATAATATCTATTAAAAGTGTATACCTGCAGATCACGTGACTTGACGTATGAACACGTGAAAGTAGATCTAGTAGCTGTTGTGTGTCTCAGATAAGACCCTGGGTGTGATAATCGGACTGTAGGACTAGGACCAACAACTGAACGTACATTCACAACGAGAAGTCACCAGATACCCGCTTCGGTGGTCGCTTGGTCTAACGCGCTACTCTCGCGGTAGACCAAGCCTTTTTGAGCCTGACTGCAAACCATATTGAGCGTTACTCCAAGCAATATTGAGAGTGACTCCAAACCATATTGAGCGTTACTCCAAGCTATATTGAGCGTGACTCCAAACCATATAGAGCGTTACTCCAAGCAACATTGAGCGTGACTCCAAACCATATAGAGCGTTACTCCAAGCAACATTGAGCGTGACTCCAAACCATATTGAGCGTTACTCCAAGCAACATTGAGCGTGACTCCAAACCATATTGAGCGTTACTCCAAGCAATATTCACGTTGACTTCAAGAAATATTAAGTCTACTTGCGGTATTTGCTTGTAGGAGAAATATAATAACAGTTATTTAACCTAATACAACAGTATGAGCAGCTGAAATCTCATCAGCATCCATTTTGGGAGAGAGGACTGAAAACTACTTAAAGATAGATTCCTGATCCTGCTAAAAGGAACCTTAAAGCTGTAATTCACACTTTAGCTGAAAATACAAAGCAGAATCTGCTTGAGTGACGCAGCAATTCACACGCTGCATGTTTACCCATGATGCATTGCAACGCTAACTTAAAACAGCTGATTATCAACTTATTTTATTTTCTAGTAGATAGACATATGATTTAGATCATTATCCTCATAGATGTTTTCAAATTACAATACTGTGTTGTGGAACAATCCAATACATCGATACACACGCTTTACATCAACGGGTTATTTCAAATCTCCTCAAAAAGAGCAAAGAAGCTGTCTGCTTGCTTCTAGCTCTACAGCGCATGCGCACTGATTGTAGATGGTTGGTTCTGAGATTTGGTTGTCTATCCCGTGCCGAAGAACTCAGGCAGAGCGTGGAAGGTAGAGATGAGTTGAACCTCATCAGAACAGCTCACACCGATGAGGCAGAAATCTTATGATTGAGCTAGAACTCATCACGTGACTACGTGTCTGTTCTGCGCTTTTTTTTTCGGTGAACGTGTGAATCCACAATAATCCGGGCGTTCCTACACACCTATAGTGTAGTCATGAGACCGTTCAAGATTAATTGTTACACATCTTATAAGAAATTTCAACGGAAAATAAAGAATTGTTTCCATTACAAATATTGCATGGACATAAAACAAAGTGTAACGTAGCTCTCGTATTGAGGACTTGTTAGTTAATAGAAAATAGGCCCTTGTTAAATTGCTGACCTATATAAATATGTTTTACTTTATTAAAATTTCCATTACGTTCTGCAGGAACTAATTAGTCTCTATAGTGTCACAGTTCGCCTCCTTTTTATTCTCCTTGAACAAACAGACGCTCTCTATTGGAGTTCCTTCTTGTTATTCACGTTAGACTTGATTCGTTCATGCTTACTGAGTCATCTTTAAAAAAAAAAACAAGTTGTTTCCAATCATCAGGAATAAAACGAAACTTCTCGAACAAATTTATTTTTCTGGAGGCAATTTTGTTTTGTCAGATAGTTAGACTAATGACATCCTTACTTATTTACTACAGTAAGGTTTGACAGTTGTATTATAGATCTGATATTTTATCTCCAGAGTTAATAAAATTTAATAAAAATATTTAACTCTACGTGTATTTGACTAAAGTTTTATTAGTAATTAAGGAACTATGTAAATCATAATTGTTTCTCTTTAAATTAGAGCATAGCCATATAATATAATCATTAAATTGAATTTGTAATAAAAATTCACAATCATTTTATACTTAAATAATATTCACTACAACTTTAAATATAATATTATATTGTATTCTTACCCTTATTTGAAAAAATATAAAACTAGTAAAGTGGTGTGTAAGATGTTTTGTAAATCAATTACTGACGAAGTGGAGTGAGGTACTAGTTTGGTTCTACGTTTTGGAATTTAGTCTGTCTGTCTGTTCCGTGATTACTGAGGAAAAAGTGGACAACTTTTAACGATATTTTGCAGGGATATTGTTTGAACATTAGGTATAGCTACTTAAGTATCAGTTTTTTTACATATTATATTGTGAGAGTTACATCTTAAACCCCATAAACAGCGTTTATTCTATGTACATCTAAATATATTTATATATAAATATAGTTCAATATTAATTTTTAATTATATAAATATTATTTTCTGTCTAATTCGATCACCAAGGAAAATAAATGGTACGGCGCACCGCACAGACTTTCTCTCTCTTTCTATAAACTCGTAAGATTTCTGAACGGAATAATGTACATTGTATCATCACCACTCCACATAAGAGCACGCATAAAATAATATACAATGCTATATAATCAATGAGAAAAGAGGCGCATCTTTGTCCACCTAAGAGCATTTCAAACAGTTTAATGTCTTCCACAAGGGTCAACACTTCGTATTAAAATTTCGATTTCTGGTTAAAATTTTAACATTTTATAAGGTGTTGCAGATCTTCAAGTCATCGCATTGATATTTAATTATTCATTTATACATTTTGACCAATAAAAAATGTTAATATTGACTATTGAGTCTAAAATGGAGATAGATCATTGCTATGCAAACATTTCTCCTAAGAGATTTAAGGAAAAATAACATACTTTTTTAGATACTTATATTTAATTACTCTATGGCATTGGAGAATTATTGCGTTAAGACTTAAGTAGTATATGTTTACAACTAAAGCTCACAAAATTGTATTAATATATTTGCAAATATCTCAGAAACTGCTGCTTTTATAAAAATATATGTCAAATAAAAGTTTTTTATTTCTAATAGTCCTACAATTTTGCAATGATAAGTTGTTTAGTTTCTCCAATAGTTGTGGAGATACGGAAATTAACGCTTCTGTAAAGTACCCTAAAAATCATTTTCATAGGAAAATGAAAATAGCCAGTTTATTTATAATCTTAATCAACGCCTAGATACGAATTTTAATCAAAATCGTTTGAGCAGATTTTGAGAAAACCAAATTTTTCTCTTTTCGCCCTTCAGTAAACTACCCTTAATTTTAAGTTTTTATAGACACACAGACAGACGGCATTGCAAAGACTATTTTTTAGGGTTCGGGGGGTCATGAGACGTCGACATCCATCAACATTTCAGGTTAGTTTTTTTTTACGGTCGCAATACTTAAACTTTAATGTCCAAAAAGTTAAAAAAATTCATATAATTGCGTATAGATTGAAAGTTATTGATTTTATAAAAATATGTTTCGGATAAAATATCTGTATTATAAATATATATACATATTTGTAATGCTAAGTAATTTCATATCTCAAATAGTTTCGGAGCTATTATAAAAAATGTTAATTGACGCATCAGACCGGAGCCCTTAAAGCCATTTTGCCGAAATATTGAGGGTAGCCATTTTGTTTGGAATATTTATTAATGTTTATAAATGAAATTTAATCAAAATCGTTAGAGCCGATTTTGAGAAAATCGACTTTTTCTCTTTTTGCCCTTCAGTAAACTACCCTTAATTTTAAGTTTTAATAGACACACAGACAGACGGCATTGCAAAGACTATTTTTTAGGGTTCGGGGGGTCATGAGACGTCGACATCCATCAACATTTCAGGTTAGTTTTTTTTACGGTCGCAATACTTAAGCTTTAATGTCCAAAAAGTTAAAAATATATATATAATTGCGTATAGATTGAAAATTATTGATTTTATAAAAATATGTTTCGAATAAAATATTTGTATTATAAATATATATACATATTTGTAATGCTAAGTAATTTCATATCTCAAATAGTTTCGGAGCTATTATAAAAAATGTTAATTTACGCATCAGACCGGAGCCCTTAAAGCCATTTTGCCGAAATATTGAGAGTAGCCATTTTGTTTGGAATATTTATTAATGTTCATAAATGAAATTTAATCAAAATCGTTAGAGCCGATTTTGAGAAAATCGACTTTTTCTCTTTTTGCCCTTCAGTAAACTACCCTTAATTTTAAGTTTTAATAGACACACAGACAGACGGCATTGCAAAGACTATTTTTTAGGGTTCGGGGGGTCATGAGACGTCGAAATCCATCAACATTTCAGGTTAGTTTTTTTTACGATCGCAATACTTAAGCTTTAATGTCCAAAAAGCTAAAAATATATATATAATTGCGTATAGATTGAAAATTATTGATTTTATAAAAATATGTTTCGAATAAAATATTTGTATTATAAATATATATACATATTTGTAATGCTAAGTAATTTCATATCTCAAATAGTTTCGGAGCTATTATAAAAAATGTTAATTTACGCATCAGACCGGAGCCCTTAAAGCCATTTTGCCGAAATATTGAGAGTAGCCATTTTGTTTGGAATATTTATTAATGTTCATAAATGAAATTTAATCAAAATCGTTAGAGCCGATTTTGAGAAAATCGACTTTTTCTCTTTTTTCCCTTCAGTAAACTACCCTTAATTTTAGGGGTAGATATCCAATTCCAAAAACCCCTCGGGGCAACCCTATGAAAACCCTAGATATCAAGTTTCAGCTCAATCGGTAAAATAGTTTAGGCTCTAGTTGGAGGTACAGACAGACAGACAGACAGACAGACAGACAGACAGACAGACGGAAATTCAAAAACCACTTTTTCGGATTCAGGAAGTCATGAAACGTCAAAATTCATCAAAATCTCGAGTTCGATTTTTTTGACGATCACCATACTTTCTCTACCTGTAAGATAGAGAGAAAGTAAATATCAACTACAAATCCAAGGAGAAACTCTAGGAGACATTTAAACTTAAAATCTGACGAGAAATGTTGAGACTGCAGTAATGATAGTAACATGACATAATTCTTATCATGATGTACTTAGAGTTATTTTAAATTTAGGAACTAAGATCTACTGTTCATAAAACTACTAGTTTAAATTGCAAGAAAATTATTTTAAATCCCTTAACAATTTTACCATGTTAGTAATTACATCATTAAAAAAATATTTATCATGATTTACTGATCTATCTTAATAACTTATTGATAAAAATGCAATCACACTGATTTATTTACTTTATAATTAAGTCTAATATTTTTGGTTGAGGGATGTATAATTTTGTTTAATTGACACCTTAACCAAGAGAAAATGTAACTTAAATAGATTACAATAGAATATGTAATCTTAATTCCGGTGTTTTACAACACAATTTGTTGATTTTATTTACTGTGAGCTTCATGTGTCTTATTAAAATGGTAAAATAATATTTAAAAAATAAAGATGTGTTATATGTAATTAGCTATATATAAATATTTTATAGTTCATTTTTGTTTCATTATATCTTTACCCGCACATTCAATTTTAATAAGTCTGATAAGTGGACGTAATTAATAATTTTTACGCATTATTAAATTTTAAATACAAACTGATTATCATATTTTAAATTCTAGTTAAAAAGTGTGCATGCTAACAGTTTAAATTGAAAGTACGTCACTTGATATTTCTTGTCTAGCATTAACCTCCCTCAAGACATATTTAGAGATGCGTCATCCAATAGGAACAGAGAAATCTTTCCCAAACCGTCTCATCAAAGTTCCTCCGGGCGGGACAAGGAGAAGAAACGGAGTAGGAAACGTTCTATTTAGGAAGACTAGTAAAAAAGATTTCTTTATAGATAGACAGAAAGAGAGAGGGAAAAAACTTCATCTTCCTTTCATCAGACTACACCCTGGTATCTCTTCTACTCTGGTTATTGAAGTTTCTTCATTCTAGTTTTTTTTTCCCCTTTAACCTTCTTTCTAAATAGATAGGGCCGCTTCAAGATATTGGGGAGGGAGCTTCATAAAAGAGAAGAACGAAAAAGGTGTGATAGAAAACAAGAGAAGAAAGCGAAATAAGAAAATAAAGAATCCTTTCTTTCAACGATTATTAGGAAAACGTCTGGTCCAGCCAGAACTTTATTCGCGTCGATACCATTTTTAATAATAGCCATTCCGTAGAACAATTTAGTTTTGGTATAACTATGGTATCTTTAATGGTTTAGCAAAATAAATCAACTTAATAGGATTAAATTTCATCTCTGTTTTTTTCCTAAAGAAACCCAAAAGAACTGTAACTCGTATAATAAGAAGTTAACGCCGTTTTCCCTGTTGAGACATTTTCTCTAGTGCTCTTCGTACTTTAAAGGGCCCGTCTTTGTGTGAGCAATCTTACCGTGGGGTGTTAAATTACACCCCCATTCAGTGCAGTACACTGCATCGCAGGAGGATGAAATAAAATGAATCTCACCAAGGTGAAAGAGAGAGAGAGAGAGAGAGAAAGAGAGAGAGAGAAGGAAAATTAAGGTGGCATATGTCGCTTTGAAGTACGAGACAAAGGGGGATTAATTCAAATTTGATTTCAGTAAGATGCATTAATCAATTTTAGGAACTATGCTCTAGAGGAGGGGATATATTATAGAGTAAGTCGATAACATTTTCGTCAACCACATTTACATTAAACACAATTAAACGCCCGTTAAAGGGAACGAGTAGAAGGCTAGGTAGACTGCATATCCTAAGGATTCTAGTTCAAGCTTGTTTGAGGTTTATAAATATAATTTATGTATTTGTTTTATTAAAATATGGAAAATACTTTTTTGGATATTTAATTTAAATTTAATAAACTTGAAAATTATAGTTATTAATTTTAAACCATTTTAAAATTTCGTTTATTTTAAATAGTGGTGGATTTTATTTTATTGTTTAGGTCAAAAATGTCTTCAAGCTATTTATAAATATTACATTTAGCATTCAATAACTTGTTTTTATCACAAACAAATATGTATTAGGTATAATCATTTAAATATATAAATAAAATTACTATTACATATTGGATAACTTTTTACTTTCTCGCTATCTTACGGGTAGAGAAAGTATTGTGATCGTCAAAAATATTGGACTCGAGATTTTGATGAATCTCGACGTTTCATGACCCCCTGAATCCTAAAAAGTGGTTTTTGAATTTCCGTCTGTCTGTCTGTCTGTACCTCCGACTAAAGCCTAAACTATTTATCAATCAGGCTAAAACTTGGTATCTAGAGTTTTCATAGGGTTGCCCCGAGGGATTTTGGAATTGGAAATTCTAACCCTAAAATTAAGGGTAGTTTACTGAAGGGCAAAAAGAGAAAAAGTCAATTTATTTTGAAACATTTATAAATATTCAAAAATAAAAAACTTTTATAGAAAATATATTTTTGTAAGACCAACAGTTTCTGAGATATTGGCAAATATATTAATACAATTTTGTGAGCTTTAGTTGTAAAGAGATACTACTTAAGTTTTAAAGCAATAATTCTGTAATGCCATAGAGTAATTAAATATAAGTTAGTCTCTCAAAAAGTTTACTATTTTTCCTTTAACCTCTTAGGAGAAATGTTTGTACAACAATAATCTATCTCCTTCATTTTAGACTCAATAGTCAATATTTATATTTTTTATTGATCAACATTTATAAATGAGGAATTGAATAGAAATGCGATGACCTGAAGATGGGAAACACCTAATAAAATTTTAAAATTTTAACTGGAAGTCAAAATTTTAATACGAAGTGTTGAACCTTGTGGACCCAAAATCGATCATTTTTATTGGTCCAAACATACAAATGAGGACATTCTTTAGAAAGAGAATTATAAAATTTAAAACCGGGATTCAAAAAATGTTTTACGTAAGTATAGTGCAATTTATGCTTGGGTTTGCTAGTGTATATTATTTCATTTAACATATATTACGAGTTTTGAGTAAATATCTTAATTTTTAAACAATAGAAATAGAAAGTCCGTGCGGGGTTCCGTACCATTTATTTCAAGACCTTTTTTCTAACATGACTGAATTATAATATTATAATATGGACACATCGAATACATTAATTTTAATACTGAATTAACCATTTTCTCACTAATCTTTTCATTAATTATATACTTTTATGAAAAATTTAGAAGAACTCTGCTAAGACACAAAATGTATGTTACTTTAAAATAATGATGGTAATGAAAAATTTTAGAGAAAAATTATGTATATTGAGATAAATGGTTGCATTTTATTTAGTTCAGTTAATAAAACGTAATAGAAACATTTTGTGTATATGAGAAATAAAAACAATGTAACACTGGATGAAAAATGTTGGTTACTATCACGTCTAAATTAAATTACAAACCATCCATTTCCTGTTTACTAACATCTAATATCCAAATGATGAGGTATCTAATTAATTATGTGTCATAAAAAATGTATCTTTCAACCATATGAGAAATTTAAAAAATAAATATTATATTATTAAACTCATTAGCCAGTGATAGTGTTCCGTTGTCCAGGGGACGCCCGAATCTGCTAATCGTAAATTCTTTCCATGAAGATATTTCCATGCCCAGATGAGGTGATGGTGATAGTGAGTATGAGGCTGATAGTGATTATGATGGTGATAGTGAGTATGAGGGTGATAGTGATTATGATGGTGATAGTGATAATGAGGGTAATAGTGAATATTGATGGTGATAGTGTTTATGAGTGTGATAGTGATTATGAGAGTGATAGTATGAGGTGATAGTGATAATGAGGGTGATAGTTATAATGAGGGTGATAATATAAGAGTGGTGCCAGTGGAAACCCTTAAGCCTAACTTAAACCTAACTAACCTAACTCTGGTGACCGTTGGGTTAGTTCCCCTTTCGGTAAAAATACCCGAGCTGTCAGTCGGGAATCGAAACTGGGACTCCTAGACTCGTAGCCAAGTGCACTGACCATTACACCAAAGGTGGGTTACATTAGCCTCGCTAAAGTGCGACTTAGACAATATTCTAGATTAATCGGTTGATATAATTTTGAGTCCCATATCAAATGGAGCTTCTAAATTAATGTTTCTCTTTCAGACCCTTCTAACGATGTCCCAACTACTTATATCTTGACTGATCGTATACCACAAATGCTCTGAAAAGGATGCTTGGCAGAGAAAAATACTTTAATGCGTCTTTCACTATTCAAAGATTTCTAACCACGCACACCTCTAAGCGAAACTCAACCTCGAAATAAAACGAATGTAGCTTGGGTTGAAGGCCTGTTTCGCCCAGTTTTTTTGTTTTTTTTTGTGCGATTGCTTGTTACATCGAGATATCGACTCTCTATGGTCGTTTTCTAGAAACAACAAAAGATCTAGAAACGCTACCACATAGAAGCGATGGGGGATCGCTCGCTACCGCCTCTTTACATCTATAATGTATCTTCTAGCACGGTTAAAAGTTAAACGCATGGAGCTGAACTGTTTTCCACGGGATGGGTGTTTCCCTATTGGTTGCACTTGTATAGCCTGCTCGGATAAATATAGAGCCCTGACTATTATTATCATCCCTAGGCAGGCTATTCTATGAAAAAGGGTCAATGGTTTAGTTACATCATGATAAGGAATGTCTTATCGAGTGACGTCATAGAATTCAAGGTATAAAAGACCAGGAAGACGAAGAATGCAACTGATAGACTACCTAGAACAAGGAAATAAGATGACGTTTCATTAATCTGCTGATAGGACACGCTGAAGGACTCGATTTGGACAAGACAACGGACTTGTCGAAAGACAGAACCCCTGATAAGAACATGTTCATTGTTTTCATACATGTTTTATAACCGTCTGGGTTTGGATGAGAAGGGTATATTTTATAGTAACAATTACTGAATTACTATAATTACTAGGAACAATTAGTTAAAAATCACCCTCAATACACCCGGACAGTATTCGAAACCCGACCTTCTCATCAATGGCAAACTATACTGAATGAGCTTCATGCTTATTTTGTTCTGTGTACCCTCAAAGGTAGCTTTTAGTATATAGGTTGGATTATACAGACATATCCTAGGACACTCACGCCATAATTTAGTGGAATATTTGAGGCAAACTTTATAAAAATGCACAGATAATAGCAGTACATCACTTATGACTAATTTATGTTGGAACATAACGTATAATATTAGACTTAAACACTCTTTAATTAGTCATTTGCTAATCTAACAGCAGGTCGAATCTCGATGCAAACACGATAAATATATTCATTGGAGCCACCCGGACCTAAGCCAGTAGCCTCTAAGCAAGTGCCATACTACTTTAATTTCTTTAAAAGAAACGCTTGACCGTGTCATGGTTGGGCAGCCTTTCTTCTTCCAGAACACTCAGAATTCCCCACTTAACCTACTAGTATTCATTCCCCAGGAGGCTGCATGTACAGTATTCACTGACTGAAGTGTATTGTCTATAGCTTTATTATACTCTGTAAACAAAAATAAATCTAATATTTGAAAGCGATGAATTGGAAACTAAACGAAGTGAATCCAGTATAAAATACAATCAAGTCGACTATTTTCAAACATAAAATAACATAAACTTTAATACATTATATTTATTATAAAAAAATATGTTCGTACATCAAACTGCAGCGGCAATCCATTTCAGTACGAACCTGATGACCTATACTGTGTGACCACTGGTGATTGTCAAAGAAAATTAAGTTACACACAAATAAGTTTTAGCATGGATGTATTCTTTCGCGTCTTTTAAAGTTTCTGTCATACAGATTTAAGGACATTTTGAAATCTCCAAAATCTTGAGCTATGTTACGCCTTCTATTGACTAAGTGGTTAAAGAGGTAAATCTTGCTACTGGGAGAACACAGTTTGAGACTTGGTTCTAACAATTATTGCTTTATTTGTTTATCAAGGATTGTTCTATCAATTAGATATAGATTAATCCTGTCATGGGATTTAATCTTGTATAAATTAAATTTCCAATTTATTTGGCCGATCTAATCATCTGTTTAAAAAATTCAAATTAAATAAAAAACATTAGAACATTATTACATTATTTTAATCATTAAAGCCATATATATTTTTTGTACAATCTCACTCAGGTAAAAAAAAATTAGGCCAACTAACCAAAGTGTTGGTATAGTTTGTGATTGTAGATAAAAAATTATTGGATTTTTTTTTCCAATTTTTAAAACATGCATAGCTTTAATTAGAAATCAAGATTCCAATACCTTTTAGATTAAAACTCTTAGCTTATAATTTTACATTTCTAAAAATTGGGTTTTCTTTGACAAACCCCAAATGTTCTTATTATAAAAACCCCAAAACTAAACGTTCAAAAAATTGTAGCAATCAGACAATACTATTATGATGCACATAGAAAGGAATCTCTTTTAGTATTTTATTTATTTGATGTATTTAACGTGTACTTTCTGAACTGACTGATTATATCAGCACACGAGAATTTCTATGAGCGAGAAATAAGGGCCTACCAATTTTGCTTGGAAAAGGATCTATACATGCCGTCTAGGTTTCTTTTACATGGCACAGACGACCTTACTTCCACTATGAAGGAGGTTGTGCTACAGATTTTTAACGCTCAAGAAAAAATCTGTCAACCCCGGCTGGGCTTGAACCCATGAAATTCCTTTAGTAATAACCTTGTAATGAACTGGGATATATGAGAACTAGTATTGACCACTGAGACGTATACAATCTATACAGAATGTTTGGAAACTCTTGGCCCAAACTGTACATATAGCTTGTTTGAACCAAAAGTAATACAAAACACTATAAACTTACATCCGGAAAACTAGTATAATACCATTAAATTGTGTTCAAAGTTTCGGTGTACAGCACAGGAAGAGCAAAGCTGTTCAAGCATGCGTGTACAACAAGTTTCATAGGAGCTAGGCACGTGGCACTGTACATGTAATAATGGCAATCACTTTCTGTGATGCAGGACCATTAATAATGAACTTCAGAACGTTTCACACACACACACACTATATATATATATATATATATATATATATATATACACATATATATATATGGGCTGGTGTGTTGTATACTATTAATTGTGGTATGTTCTGCTGCCGTGCTCCAAGATGTTGAAGTGTGTAGTGCCACGCGCCTAACTCCTATGCAACTTGTTGTACATGCATGCTTGAGCAGATTTGCTCTCCCTGTGCTATACTCCGAAACTTTGAACACAATTTAAGGGTATTAGCATAGTTTTTCGGATGTAAGTGTTCAGGGATTTTGTATTAATTTTGGTTCAAACAAACAATATGTGCAGTGTGGGAGTTGAGTTTCCGAACACCCTGTGTATAGTACACAATACATTATTTAACTGAACAGAATTTGGTAAACCACATTACACTTGAAATGAACATTAGCTAAGCCTGTTTAAATTCCTAGAGAACAAAATAATCACTCAATACGATTGGAATAGATTTAATTAGCAATTTCGGAATCCATGAATTAATCTTCTTTCTCGAGTGTTCACATGAGGCACTTTGTGGAGTGACCTAGTTTACAAGCACACATTATAGATTGGCTGATTGTATTTAATCCTTCACGCTTGAGATACAATAATGACAACATATTAATTAGTAATGTTCTGCCAATAGATCTATGGACAACTCTTTCACGTCTCATTTTGTATCGGCTCATTCATCAGTGAAGTTGAGTGATGGTTCTATATGTAGTTTTGGAATTAATTAATGTGATGAGCATCAGTCTAATGCGTCCACCCGCCACTTGGACTGAATAACGCGGTCCTTGCTCATTAAACTCTTCTGGCTTTGCCTCGGGGAAAACTGTGAGTGGAAAACACAGCACAGCCATTTCACCGTCCTTATAGCTCAGTGGTCCGAGGAGCCGACTATTGGTCGAGATGTGTGTTCAGTCACCGGTGGTATCTAACATAACGTCCTACTACCCAGTCAGGTTATCTAACATAACGTCCTACTACTCATGACATAGAGATGAGGAAGCTAGTCTTAGTGAATTTTCACCCACCTTAGTTTTTTTATGGGATGTTGAAACCACACATCATTTGTATATTCCCAGCCCCAGTGCACCCGGTCAAGGTTCAAACCCATACATTCCTGTCACAAGTAATACAATCTATTTTAAAAACGACACCTTAGACCATATGACCATCAGTGTGGGAAAATGTCTTCCGTCCTATTAACAAGATGTTACAACTCCTGACTACAGTGCAGGATACAAGATGTTAAACATTGCTGTTTTTATCAAGCTAGTTAGTAAGTCATGATTTGAAATTAACTATGCTATGAAAGTAAATTATAAAATAATAGATTAATTTTTAAACTTCGTATGTACTTTATCTAACTATAATATATATTATTAACTAGGGGCATTTTATAATTCTTGTTTGTTTATTCCTGAATAGTTCACTTGTCTGAGTTAGACACATCTAGGACGCAGCTGTATGTTTTTAAATATCGTATCACCCCTTTCGGTGGTTAAATGGTCCAAGGTGTCACTCTCGCAATATACTGGACTTCCAATGATGAATCCCGGTTGGGTTTACTGAGGTTGGTTTTCCCGAAATGTTTCTATACTCCCCTCAACGCAAATGTGGTTTCATTTCATCTCAATCCAATCTTGATCATCCCTAGCACATTTGCATCGTTATTACATAAGCATATAATCTGTACGGGTGTTAAATATTAAAAAAAACTTTTCCATCAACAAAACAATTGTTTTAAATATATTTCTTGTTAGTCATAATTTTAGGTAATTTCAATAAAATAAAATAAAATTAGGCGTTGATTTATGTGTGTCATTATTTAAAAATTAGAGAGGTAAACTAATGTGTGTTTTTTTTTCATATGTTTATATTATTAAAAGTAATATGAACACATAGCCGTAGTAGGGCAATATAAATAAAGCATTTTAATCTTCCAAAATATGATGTAGCCCCAAAGTTTTGCCGCTCGCCTCTTCATGTTATGAATATATCTTTATGAATGTCATCTCTAGGGAGAGCTACAATTTCCTCGGGCTGGCGAGCAGGACTGGTGGCGCTGCCATGCGGAGAACTGGCGGGGTTAATGGCGCTGCACTGATAAATCTTTGCACCCCCAATGTTGCGGTTCACCGACTACTTCAATAAATGACTTCTTTTCAGACATAGCCTTCATCANGAAGGGGTTAGTGTTGAGAGTGACAGATAAACTGATCTTGGTAATGGTGGGATGGAAATGTCGAAAATCTAACTAGGGTTGATGACCCAATCTGCTGAGGAAGGATAGAAAATTATTTTAAATTATTTCACAGTAATAATAAATTAATCATTACCATTTTATTTTTATGACTAAACAAATAGAATTATAATTAAGGTTTCACGGGCATTTGATATGAGGGGTTTGAAAGGGGAGGGGTGTTGATAAACGTCAAGCTTACATACGAGGTCAAAAAGATAGTCTGATCTTAATAAAACGTCTTGTTTTTAAATAGAGATACAGTTACTTAAATCTTTGTAAAAATGATAGAGATTTAACATTTACCAGAAACAGCTTATCAATTTGATTTTTTTAAATCTATATTGAACGAATTTAACTAAGGCCTCCAATAAATAAATATTACATATTAACGGTTTGTATTAAACACACATTTTTGAGCACGAGTGTGCCGAAAAAATTAACGTAGCTAAAGTATAGATGTTTAGAGTACACGTAAAATAAAAACCTTGATAAAAATTTAAAAATTATGCATTCCTCAACAAATATAAGTCGTGACCACGTATTAAAAATCGATATATCTGTATTTGTTATCGTTTTGAAAATAAAGTAAAAATATATATTTTGCTGGGCAGCATTGATAACATTCTACTATTTTATTTGTGTTATTTTATAGGTAGTCCTAAGCCTATATTATGTATCAATAGTGACAGTTGAATTGACGTATGAATACGTGTATATTGTTTAGTTTCTAGCTGTCAGATAAGGTTCTTCTAATGAAAGTAGATTTAGTAACTTTTCTTACTAACACATAAGGTTCTTCATATTAAAGTAGATCTAGTAACTTTTCTAACTAACAGATGAGATTTTTCCTATGAAAGTAGATCTAGTAACTGTTCTAGCTGTCAGCTAAGGTTCTTCCTATGAAAGTAGATCTAGTAACTGTTTTAGCTGTCAGATAAGGTTCTTCCTATGAAAGCAGATCTAGTAACTGTTTTAGCTGTCAGATAAGGTTCTTCCTATGAAAGCAGATCTAGTAACTGTTCTAGCTGTCAGATAAGGTTATTCCTATGAAAGTAGATCTAGTAACTGTTCTAGCGGTCAGTTAAGGTTCTTCCTATGAAAGTAGATCTAGTAACTGTTCTAGCGGTCAGTTAAGGTTCTTCCTATGAAAGTAGATCTAGTAACATTTAGCTGTCAGATAAGGTTCCTCCTATGAAAATCGGTAAATACAAAACAACCGAAGGTATAGTACAGTATATTACGATCCCGAGGACAAAGGCTAGAAGGAAATTGGAAAAAAAAAAAACCCATCACGTATGTATACATCGATGAATGCATAACAATAAAGTAGGTTGGGTTTGGGGGTAGAGGCGCATATATGCGACAGTAGCAGGCAAAGGGTTAATAACCTCATCGCCATACGCGATGTGAAAGGAAATGAGGGTGGAGTGGGGAGGGTGTATGAGAAGTAGGCTATCGGAGGGGTAAGAGGAAGGGTTGTTTCCAGTTGTAAATTACCACCAGTGTTCATGTTTTCAGGAGAGAGAGGAGAATGTTTTAGAAATTCCTCCACCATAATTCAGGAGTTCGCGCTGCTGACAATGAGTTTACCAAGCTGTGTGAACTGTTGAATAGGTGGCGGCTATTGATGGTGGTAAAGTGGAAGGGGGGGGAGGGTGTGACAAGGAAGTCACAAGAGATGGACGATACCGCAAGAAGGGTCTAACTCATTTTATTGATTTAGATTAAACCGTTTTTAATAAACTAATATTTTTTATTAGGGATTTTAAGTTGTAATTAGTATCACTTCACATATAGCTCTTCCATTTGACTTTTATCTGTATCCTATGGTAATATTAGAGCAATTAAAACACATTTCAATGGGTATGGAATATTTTTGAGCTTTCTGCTTACATTGAGTCATTATTTAAACATCACTAAGGATTCATACTAATTTATAGATTCATTCCACTGTAAGCTCCACTCAACTCTATATTTTTTAACACCATGTATTACTACCCGTTGCGGTATTTATATGAATATATATGTACAACTAGGCTGATATTTTATAAATGAGTAAGATTGAATTTAGAGGAAATGGGAGAGAAAGAGAGGGAGTGAAAACCATTTGGGGAAAACCACCCACAGTAACAAAGGCCATATTTTCGAACCCCGATCTCCCCATCCCTACCAGGTCAGTCTTACATGAGAGTGAAGTCTTAGACCAGGAGTCTTCAACCTTTTAAGGTCCAAGGACCAAAGTTTCTGTCCCTTGTTGGCTCGCGGTACTGTACCGACAATATTAGGAGTGAACACTTAATATATTAGCTTTCTTTTGACGTCCCAAATGTTCGAAGACTTCCGACTATGTCCGAACACTCCCGAATATGTACGAACACCCCCGACTATGTCTGAACTCTCCCAACTATGTCCGAACACTTCCGACTATGTCCGAACACTCCCGAATATGTACGAACACCCCCGACTATGTCCGAACTCTCCCAACTATGTACGAACACCCCCGACTATGTCCGAACTCTCCCAACTATGTCCGAACACTTCCGATTATGTTCGAACACACCCAACTATTCTCGAACACTCCTGACTATGTACGAACACCCCCGACTATGTCCGAACTCTCCCAACTATGTCCGAACACTTCCGAATATGTTCGAACACCCCTGATTATGTCCGAACTCTCCCAACTATGTCCGAACACTTCCGATTATGTTCAAACCCCCTCAACTAGGTTCGAACACTCCCGTTGTTTACTAGAGCAGTTATTTGCCAGTTCAAGATACATTTGTATACAAATGTAATAATTTTATTCTCGTATGAAGCAAAAATAATTTATAAAATAAATTAAAATACTTATTTTAGTGTAGATTTGTCTTTGTCATTTTTCTCTTGAAATTATTTTATATTTTTCATGAATTGGCGGGTGGTAAACAATGTTATGGTGGGCCGCGGGTTTGAAAACCACTTTTTTGATCACTTTACAACCGAAGCAGATAATCTTCTCTTCTAAACTCCTTCTACAGATTAAGCCATTAAATAGCTGTTGCGTTAAAACGTATGACCTAAAAATTCTATGAATTAAGAAATCTAGTATTTTGATGAAGTACCTTAGACTCTTAAAATCATAAATTCTTTCAAATCCTTAACGATACTCGAGACTCAATAGTTTAAAAAATCAAATTCAAGATACGAATTACAGGGCGTTTAGCAAAATATGGAAGCCATATTGTATGCCTTTTTCACGACCCAATTATGTGTAGCAATATATATATATATATATATGAGGGAAAATGTTCCCACATTCTTGACATTTCTATAATTTCTTAGTGCACCATTTCTTACTCATTTTGTTTTATGTTTTTTTTTAAATATGAATTTCTGAACTATATCATCCCTGGGAGGTAATCTACCTCTCTATGAAACCTAGGGGTACCCGGTTCAATTTCCGGCTAGTACCATGGGGATTTTTCCCGAAAGAGGAATTATCCCAATGGTCCCCAGGGTTTGGTTAATTAGGCGTAAGCTAGGCTTAAGATCACTGCTGGCTTCACACCTTCATAATCCACATCATCTCATTACGGGTACGACGTGTAGACAACCTCCCAAGGTGTACCCTGGGTAACGTTCTGTGTCACCAGGGTGATATATAGCTACATACATGGGCGACCGAACTGGATAATATATATCTCCCAGTTATTTATGTTGGATAAAATATATATCCCAGTTATTGATGTTGGATAGTATATATATTTCCCAGTTATTTATGTTGGATAATATATATATCCCAGTTATTTATGTTGGATAAAATATATATCCCAGTTATTGATGTTGGATAATATATATCTCCCATTTATTAATGTTGTAAAATATATATATATCCCAGCTATTAATGTTGGATAATATATATATCTCAGTTATTGATGTTTGATAATATATATCTCCCAGTTATTGATGTTGTATAATATATATCTCCCAGTTATTTATGTTGGATAATATATATCCCAGTTATTTATATTGGATAAAATATATATCCCAGTTATTGATTTTTGATAATATATATCTCCCAGTTATTGATGTTGGATAATATACATCTCCCAGTTATTGATGTTGGATAATGTATATCTCCCAGTCATTGATGTTTGATAACATATATCTCCCAGTTATTGATGTTGGATAACGTATATCTCTCAGTTATTGATGTTGGATAATATATATCTTTCAGTTATTGATGTTGGATAATATATATCTCCCAGTTATTGATGCTATCCGACACATTAGCTCAATCGGTAGCGTGTCTGTCTACTGAGCTAAGGGTCCCGAAATCGATTCGTGGCATGGCCAAAAAATTGATAATTGGTAAAATGTGGGTTTACTCTTTCTCAGTGTTGAATTAATGGCCAGGGGGCTGGATGCTGTGTCTGTTCTAGATTTGAGTTAGATAGCAAGCCATATGAAGGAAGCTACGACAGCCATAGCCAGCCGGTAATGGAAAAATATATGGCTTGAATAAAAAAACTGACCCAGGCCACAGGCTGGAAACAGTAATGGACGTCAGTAAGTCAATGATGTCATACGCTAGAATAAAAATAAAAACGGATAAACAACCAGGGGGATTTAAATAATTATAATAATTTTAGTCAAGTATATATAAAAAAGTTCTTACCTGCACAATGAGCTTGGTTTTCAAAAATTCCTTAAGCTAATTTAAAGATTTTTTCAGCCTATTATACATCCTATATTATTTTATATTAATTTATACTCTTATGTCGATGATAAATATAATTTTTTTTTTAAATGCCAATAAAAAATTGTATTTGCAGATGTGCCCTTGTTCCAACTGATAACTATACTTACCCCTCAGTGGAATTACCAGGGAGTGCAACACAAACAAGTATTGTACGGCGCCAGCAACCAACAGCCGTTATTACCTAAAGTGTGCATTGCTAGGGTGGAGCGGTTTATTACCTCCTGGAATGTCATAGCCTCCTAATACCCTGCTGTGGTGGACAATCTCGTCAGTTCCTCTTGGATTATATATTATTATCACTGGGTGGTGCCATTAAGCATTGAATTTAGTGCAATTTTTTCACCTGCACCTATGAGTACGCGGTCTGAATGTCAGGTTCACCCGGTCTGTTTTCTTGTGACAGGGTTCTTCCTACGTTATAATCATGAACGGATGTATTTAAGATAAATTTCTCATGATCTCCCTCCATAAAAATGCGAATACTGTTAGCCCGGTTAGCGTATATCACCGGATGTTTCTGGTTCGGATCCTGATCTACTTAATATGCGCGTGTATTCATGGATGCTAGACTCTATTGATTTATATTTGGGTGCCAGCTAGGTGCATCTCCTACCAACATTTATGATTAAATTCTTCTTGTCTCACATGAATGGATTTTACGTTACGGTAATAGGAGCTCGAAAGTTCATCCCGAACTTACAAAAGTTCCCCTATCCTGTGTGGCGGTATAGCATACCGCGAGCACTGGGCCAATAAGTTGCTACCTTTCAATCTCGACGGAGTGTACTTATTATGACCAGAATGAAGATTTGTGCATGGTGGCTTATCTGTGAAGCCATTCTAAAAATGGTCAAAAAACGGCCCTTTCAATGCAATTTTTATCCAAATAACATTTAATATTTCAACAATGTTCAGTATTAGGAACTGGTATTAACTATTTATCTCCATTAATGTTTAGTCAGAAATGATCAACGTGCAATAGTTTTCGGGTAAATCCGGCCGGCTGTGTCACAGAGTTGATCGGCCTGTGATGCACGCGGATAACCTGTAAGGGCTGTGAGACGCGGAGTAGTTTTTACTGAAAATATGCTTAGTACCGGGACTATATTTTCTTGAACCACGTATTACCACCCATCCGGCTAACCACACATTCACCGTTATGGTGTGGTGATGAGTAAGGCAAAATTTAAAGGATATCTACCCATATTTTCATGGAGATAAAGTGTAAAACCACGCATGGCCTGGATTCAAACCCTAGACTACCCTTGTAAACTAGACAGTACGAGATTGACGTCTCTTTCCACAAGAGGCTATCGCGGTTTAGTCTGTCTATTAAAGACGGGGATCAATTAGCAAAGGGAAGTTCTCACTGTGATTGATCACATATATGAATGATATAGACAAAGATCGTAATTATTGTTCATGGTGAATTTAGAAACAGCGTTTGTGTCGAGACACAACTAGAGCTCCACCCACCCCCTTGAAGTCACCAGATAATACCGTCATCCCCCCCCCTCACACCCCTCTTGCAACCGTATCAAGCCAGCTGATGTCATCCGCACGGCTGATCATGTTAACCACGCCACCACTTCTCTCGCTGCGTTGAGTTGTCTGAATGGCAGCAGGTATCGGGCGGGGGTGTTTGTTCGTGCTATTAGGATGCGACCCACGGGACAGTTGTCAACTACGGCCGTGTCAACAGACAAATGGACCAAGTCTCTTATCTAGGGAGGATCTCAGATAGGAAGGAAACTGATTCTCTGATAGTCACACAACAAACATTTGACGCAACTTCACACAACGGGTTTGGTACAGTACTATTTTCATAGAGAAAACCTTATCTCATAGCTAGAAAAATTACTAGATCCACTTTCATAGGAAGAACTTTATCTGACAGCTAAAACAGTTACTAGATCTAATTGCATAGGAAGAACCTTATCTGAAAGCTAGAACATTTACAAGATCTACTTTTATAGGAAGAACCTTATCTGACAGCTAGAACAGTCACTAGATCTACTTTCACATATTCATAAGTTAGGCTATGTTTTTTGAAGCTGTAACTGTTTGTAGATTTTATTAATATTTATAAAAGACCCGTGGTAACATAGTAAAATGTTGTCAGCGTTGACTGTAAAAACTGTATTAATTTTGTATGTTTACGTTAGTTCTCATTGAAAATATATTTTTAAAAATTTTAATTTCCTTCAAGAAACATTAGCAAATTATCAATAAGTAGACTAAATTTTATCGATAGTCAAATAAAATACATTCTACCAATAGCTAAGTATACATTTTTACTAAAGAATTTAAAAATTATTATCTTTAATATACCATTTTAGATGTCGGGATGGGAGATCGAGTTTTTAATCACTGTCGGGTCTAATAAGCCTAGTTTCTCCTGAATGTTTTTCCACTCTCCCTCCACGGAAACGCGGGTATACTTTAAATTTCAACCTTCCTCATTCCTAATTCATTAGCGTAATTAATAAATATAGGTTATATAGAACCAAACGGGTACTTAAACGCGGAACTAAATAATAAAAATTGTTTACTACTTATGTATTTGAAAAACAATGTGTAAAGTTTAATCTACTTTGAATCCTCGCTCTTTTTGTCTCCATTACGTATCTTCCATCGGGGCGAAGTTCAGCGTTGTGGAGGAGGTAAGAAAGTGTGTTTTCAGTCCTAGAGTGAAAGGGGGTGAGTGATGAGGGGTGAGGGGAAGAACGTTGACAACACTCGCGTGACTAGATGGTATTTTTTAACTTTTCAATTAAATATAGTGGGTTTTTTTTTTCAATCTTATTCTCAATCAGATGAGTCTGGTTTTCCCAATATTAATATGAATTTCAAAACAAATTTAAGAATGTTTTTAGAAACTGTCACCACACGTTGGTATAGTTACAGAGTATGATATTCAGTGGCGGCTGGTGTGTTATTGCAAGGGTAAGCATAGATTGTACTTTTCCACCGAGTCTTAACTAACCTTTCAGACGAGACGTATATATTTTAATTACGCCAGTGTGGTAGAGATGGATAAGGGATAGTATTGGGATAATTTAACAGCATTTTGTGGAGGGGTAGTGGGAAGCTATTTTGCAAATAAACATCCTTAGTACACCTAAACGGGACTCAAACCTTGGATATGACAAATCATACTAGATTTGTTTGACATTTAGACAGCTTGCCCTCCGTTACAATTTTAGAAAATGCCTGTCTTACTATGAGACATCCCCTGAAGATATAGTATAAATTAATTTTCTCTAAGTTGGATTTATCTGATAATTACTTATCTTTGAGCAGTCCTAGGGTCTATTTTAATATCTAAAGTCAACATAGATACATTTAGAAGCAAGATTAATTGTTGCATAGGTTTTTTCAATGTGTTTTCTCAGAATCCGAGCCCGTAGTTTGGAATCTCCAAGATAATTAACATGCCTGCCAAGAAAATAATAAGTTATTCTCCTATTTTAATTAGAGTTCTACGGGTATTCAAGGGATGGCTATTTCTATTATAATTTGTGAATACTACTGTTAATGTATTTTACCTCGAGTTTATTTTATTCCCAAATAAGACGTTACGTGATCATAATATAACCAAAAAATCGTTTAAAAAATGAGTTAATTAGATGGAAAACTTAATTAAACTAGAATAACATAGATATAAAAAAAATCCAAATATAAACATTGAGTTATTCACTCCGGTGGACACGTGGTCTAAATGTCTGGCTCATCTAGTATAGTTTGACGGTACTCGGAAGTAAGGAGATTTAATCTTGACTAGGATATGTTTTTTCCTTTAATTGTTTCACACACTCTCTCCAGAAAAATTCGATAAATTTTATTTATAAAACTAGATTTTTTTGTACATCTGTGTCTCACTACCAGGTTTGTTTTTCCACATATTTACACTATTGTGGTAGAGAAGAGGAAGATACACTTATCAGAAAATGTAACCACATTTACGTGGAAGGAGAGTGGGAATTCACTCAGGTAAAACCCGTTATTGATAATACAGTATATTGTTACATGTTTAATTATGTAAATATGTTTTAATGGAAAAATTTATAAATATATATAATATTGTTGTATGTAAAGTGAATCTTAAATAGAAACCCAGTAATTCACGAGAGCCTTCCATTTCATAACACCAGCAATATTGCTATTTAAAAGGTGAATGGCTACGTTCAATTCATTATCAAACATTTTGTTTAGTTTCCCTTATTTCGTATACTTTATTTGTCCCTACAATAATCAAAACTGAATTTTCAATCTCTAGTAAACATTACAGGAATCTACACGCCTTGTGGATATATTATTTTCCAACGTAAACAGACCATACATTTTAGAAATAAAAATACTGTTCCCCTTTATTACCATTTACTCTTTGTGCGAAACTTTATATTAAAAAGTTTGTAGATAAGGTTGCTGGAGGCGAAAAGGCTATGATTTGTGCACGCTAAAAAAAACCCAACTACGTCATATCTGAAAATTTATTTGTTTCTGACTAATGTTGTCCAACCATTTCCTAGGAATGTTGATGTAGCCGAGTGATCAGGGAGTCCAATTATAGGCTTGTATTACTTTTTGCCCTAAATGGAGCCTAAAATAACAACGTATTGCATTCATTACCCAGATGATCTCTGAAACTGTAGCCGCCTGTTGCATTGGCACACCCAAGAAGAGGGTAGAGGTAGGAGGGTAAAAGTTATTTGCCTGCCTACTCTCTCCAAGAAAGCTAATAACTTTAAAAACAAAGTAAAAAGCTATAAAGTATAGTACAATCATAATATAAGCCTAGCACTGAATATGTGATAAAAGCATAGGTAGATTTTAAGATCTTGCTATTGACTCGTTATTCAAAAGATTGTTTTACAAATATTGGTTTCCGAAAAATTCCTTGTCATAAAAATAAGTATAGAAATAATATATATTATACATTATAATCGCCCAGCTTACCAACATTCCTCATCGTATAGGGTAAATATAATTATAGCATGTACGGGTAGTAAGACGTGGACCACCAGAGAAATGATTGACATAAAACAATCGTACACTGTCTTTTATACGTTTGTGATAAGATTTTCAAAAATCAGTCATCCATAAACTACCCTTAAGGAAATGTTTACTCTGATAAAAACTAGTTGATCTGTCATGTAACAGACTCCCTAGACATCCATTTGGAAAAAAATCACTAGAGCTATTTTAGACAAATTTATCTGTTTCCACAATTAGTGATTGGTGAACTACCCCTAATTTAATGGGTAGGATAAAAAGATTAAAAAAACACCCTGAGGTATGGTTAATCAAGATATAAAGGTCAAATTTTAGTAAAAATCCATCCCACTGTTACGTCCCAAGGACAAACAGTCATGGGGGAAGACATAAATAATCATAAAAGGCATTTTTTTTAGTTCAAGGGCACATAAAAACTCAAAATCAATCTTAATTTCTAGGCCTATAATGTTCCCAATTTCACTAGTTCATCTAAACAAAAGAATCTAGTTTTATACTTTATCCTTTAGATTCTAAAGGATAAAGTATAAAACTAGATTCTTTATGGGGTATAATTTTATGTTCGATGTGAGTGTACACTATTCCTTATATTCGATGTGAGTGTACACTATTCCTTATGTTCGATGTGAGTGTACACTATTCCTTATATTTGATGTGAGTGTACACTATTCCTTATTTTTGATGTGAATGTACACTATTCCTTATATTCGATGTGAGTGTACACTATTCCTTATGTTCGATGTGAGTGTACACTATTCCTTATATTTGATGTGAGTGTACACTATTCCTTATTTTTGATGTGAGTGTACACTTCCTTATATTCGATGTGAGTGTACACTATTCCTTATGTTCGATGTGAGTGTACACTATTCCTTATATTCGATGTGAGTGTACACTATTCCTTATTTTTGATGTGAGTGTACACTATTCCTAATATTCGATGTGAGTGTACACTATTCCTTATATTCGATGTGAGTGTACACTATTCCTAATACCGATCACAGTTTCGTGCTGAGTCCAACATGCCAAGCTGTTACCTTTCCTCGTCTTTGGGGAACAGGAGATTTCTGCTGACGCCGTTACTTGACTTTTACCTGGTCACCAACTTAACTCTCCCAATGTTGGTGTTGAATGTTTACCACACACACAGGGCCCTCTTGTGTGTGTTTCTAAGAAGCTGACGTGGGCATTTTGGGCTCCATATAGCCCCCCTTTATCCCCACTTCAAGAGTTCCTCAGATCCCGTCCCTAGCTCAACACACAAAGCTGAGAGAGAAACAGATGTTCTGATCTACTCAGAACTTTTCTCGAGGGAGAAGCTTTGACCACTTCTTCAGCCATTTTATCATCTTATGGGCCGTATCGTGTTTAGGTCAGATGGATGGAATAGAGAGCCTTCTCACGGTCTTATAACAAAGAAAACGTTTGTAGACAAAATAAATAAAAACAGCTCGGATAGACATATTTGAAGATAAAATCAACATTTATGACGTTTGGTCTGGGGCATAGTGAAAATTAACAAAGACTTTTTATTTTCATTTGAAGAATTCCTTATTAAACTCTATTATGTTTATGACAAATAGAAAATAATTAGGATATTAATATGTGTATTTCTTTTTGTAATTGGTTATACAAAGTTGGAGGGATAAATAGTTGAGAAAAACCAAGTCACATGCCCTTTGTTAATATTTATTTTTGGTCTAGAATTGTATCTTTGAGGAAAATTCCAACTTATGGTTATCCAATTGGCATAAGTTCCAATAAGGTTCTAGTCTGATAACAGATAAAGTAAATACAAAATGACAGGGGGCATTTTATGGCAATACATGACCTATAGACTGTTCACATAGATACACACATGCATAAATACATACATACATCCATCCATCCATCCATCCATCCATACATACATACATACATACATACATGCATACATACATACATACATACATACATACATACATACATACATACATACGTACACACACACATGCATACATACATACATACATACATACATACATACATACATACATACATACATACATACATACATACGTACACACACACGTACACACACACATGCATGCATATATACATACATACAGATGACTTCTATGGGCTAACCTATCTTACGTTTTTTGAGTTATAGATGAAGTTCAATCTATCCTGAGTTTTTGTATAGATGTAGATCTAATTTTATACATTTCAGAAAATATAGACTATTCAAAGGGTTATAACTTAAATTTCCTCATTGTAACTAATTTTATTTGATTTACATCAGCAAAAATGGACTTTGTGATAGTAGTTCACACTGCTCTTGAACTACACCATAGTAGAGTGGTAGAGGAGCGAAATAAGAACAGTAAACAGAAATAGAGAGGATGTAAAAGAGATGAATCTAGGTTAAGAGAAACAAGGACTAATTAGCACAAAAACACTTTTTATGGTGAAGGGATTAGAGGAAATGTGAGAAGAGAAAAAATGTATAAATGAAAAAGAGATAAAGAAAAAGAAGTATATAAATTACGTGGAGAGAAGTAAATACATTATAGAAAGATAAATTAAATTATAATGAGAGAGGAAGAAAAAATAATAAAGGGCGTAATAGAGAAACCGGTATAGAGGTAAACAAATAGGCGATGAGAAGTGTGAAGATTGGAAGGAAGAATTAAAATCTATATAGAAAGGAGTGAGATTTAGAGAGTGATTAATATCTGGGAAAACGAAATTAAGTAAAGAGAAAGTGAGATAGATAGAAGTAATATGGGTGGGAGAACTTAAAGTAGAAGGACAAAGATAGAGCGTTAAAAAGGAATTAATATGTTAAATTAAATGAAAGTTGGAATAAAGAAAATAAGAACAAAGTATTTAGAAAATATGTGTGTGTGTGTGTGTGTGTGTAGACGGTAATTAAGACTGCAAGTGAAAATCTTTGCTATTGCTTCAACATGTATGGTAGCAAATTACCTAAACTGTAATTTTGGTACTTTTATATCCAGAGAATTCTAGATGCAGTGAGATTGTATGGCACATAAAATATAATAATAATAATAATAATATATGAGTTCATTTCCCTATGTGTCCTGAAATAATACCTTGGGGAAATTTTCTTTTTAAATACATTCTATGTATTTGGTCAGACTTGAGGGAGGAAGTTGATATTTGCATTCGCTAACACAAATCCCAGAGTTAATTAAGAATATTTAAATTCTAAAGTTGCTCCCTTGGCCATTCTAAGATTGTACATGATATTTAAAATATATCTCTAATCAATCTATTAATGTAGTAAAATATATTGTACGCCATTTATAATATAAAGTATTGTAAACATGAATATTTTCTTGTCATATTATAATGGATGTTTATGTTTCATGAGCCCTTGATTATTTTTAAAAAACTTAGGGATTTAAATTATATTTTTTTGTGCCTAGAGCTTAAGCCAAACATTTATATACTAGATTTCTTTAAATTTAACAAAAACATACTTTATATGGTCACAACTCTAGAAAAATCGTTATTTTAACTGTGATTTTAAAATTCAAGTTAGTTTACTGATGACTGTTTTTGAAATTTCAATATTTTTACAAAATTACTTTAACGATTGTATTCAAAGTGGATACCTGAAGAGTGCTTTAAGTGTTAAATAAACATGTATACATTTTATTCTGAGCAAAACTTATTTACATGTCTCTTAGTGACAGAAAATATTTTAAACGGGTATTCCAAATTACAATATGATACTATGTGTGATAAATTATGTGGGGATGGGCTGTACCATTTATCTGAAGATATACTAGATTCAAATTTTTATAAAGAAATTATGGTGGATAAATTAAAAATCATTATAGTAATGTTTATATAGTTATTAATTATGCTCAAAGTAAGATTTAATCCAAGGTTACTTAAACTATTTTCAAAATAATATGATTGGTTCACAATATTAGAATAAATATTTAGACCAAATTGAAATGTAATCAGCCACATAACACAAGTGTGATACTTTCTGAAATATAGCAGCAATAAAAAATATGTTAATAGATTAATAACAATTTATTAATATTAAGGTAAACACTGACACTTGATCTTTACGATTATTAAAATATCAATATTGCATTGCATAAGGAAAAACAAAATGATTCAATTATTTCAATTTCATACATTACTTTAAAATTATATTGTACACGACTCAAACAAATTTGAAACTATAAGATATATATATATAAAGTGTGTTGTGTCTCTTTTAGAATTATATTAGTTTTTAGGTCAAGTAGTAATATATTCCTTGGGTTCAGAAAAATATAGTTTAAAAATTGTTTAGTTAAATTATTTTATTTTTAAGGATTATTTCATCTATCAAAATTTTGGTTTTTAATATTTACTAGGGAATATTTAACTGAGAGATTTATTTTTTTATTCCTGATTTCATTTAAGTAGATTTATCTAACTTTGTAGCATTAAATTATGAAGCTAAATTCAAACAAGTTTCTCGAAAGTTCTTCTCGCTGAGTTTTCCTGTGTAGCATTTCATCGTGTGCGCGTTTGTCGTTTCCCTTTACTTTTTTCTTTAACAAAGGGCGCCAAGTGCTTTTACTTGGCGCTTATAACCTCTTCCATACTTTTCTTCATCCGATTACTGCCTGGAATTCACAAAGACTTTCTTCGCGTCTACTAAAGAAGATTATGTTGTCAACAAGCGATAATATAAATAAATTTAATAGACTTAAAGCAACATCAGTGATTGGATAGATCCTTAATTGCAACGGCAGGATCGTCCACATACAATCCAACAAAATTTAAACTATGTCCCAGCAAGCTTTATCATGGTTACCAAAATGGGAACAATAATTCACTGAACAAATCTGAGTGGCCTTTGGAAGGACAAAGAAGTGTAAAGAAGTGTAAAGGAGAGCCGAGAAATAATTATTTAAAACTAAGGTGTTCAACATCAAACCCTAGATGGTATTTGGTCTAACATAATTTTCGCGCTTACTACCCATCCGGGCTAAACGCATATTTTCAATAATGTAGAAGCTATAAGGAAGGTGGAATTTAAAGAAAATATACTCACGCTTTCATGGAGGCTGAGAGAGAAATAATTTAGTGAAAATTATCCTGAATACACCCAGATAGTATTCTAAATATTACTTATAATACCATATTTTATCTATCTAAATGTTGCTATTTCGTAATCAAAGTTACATATGCAGCAGAAACCTGGATATTGGGTGTAGGATAGACTAGGAAAGTAGAGGCCATGGGAATGAAGTTTGTGAGGAGCATGTTAGCTGTCACGAGGAGAAACAGGATTAGGAATGAAGTTTGTGAGGAGCATGTTAGCTGTCACGAGGAGAAACAAGATTAGGAATGAAGTTTGTGAGGAGCATGTTAGCTGTCACGAGGAGAAACAGGATTAGGAAAGAAGTTATATGAGGAGCATGTTAGCTGTCACGAGGAGAAACAGGATTAGGAAAGAAGTTTTATGAGGAGCATGTTAGCTGTCACAAGGAGAAACAAGATTAGGAATGAAGTTTGTGAGGAACATGTTAGCTATCACGAGGAGAAACAGGATTAGGAATGAAGTTATATGAGGAGCATGTTAGCTGTCACGAGGAGAAACAGGATTAGGAAAGAAGTTTTATGAGGAGCATGTTAGCTGTCACGAGGAGAAACAAGATTAGGAAAGAAGTTATATGAGGAGCATGTTAGCTGTCACGAGGAGAAACAAGATTAGGAAAGAAGTTATATGAGGAGCATGTTAGCTGTCACAAGGAGAAACAAGATTAGGAATGAAGTTTGTGAGGAACATGTTAGCTATCACGAGGAGAAAAATATTAGGAATTAGTTTTTCCAGACAAGAGTTGGGATGCAGGGAGTACGATCATGATATAGTAGAGAGATGGGAGGAGCAGATAACAAAATGTGTGAGTGAGAGGAGAAGACTGGTGGAAGGAAATAGGAAGAGAGAGGCACTTTACTGAACCTACCCGGCCACTTGCTGTTAGCAGCTAATGTTGGCAATGCTGACTTCTCCATCATTGTAAAACCAGACTATACGAGCTTGAACCACTCGCTAATGTGAGGTAGACAAATTACAATTAAACAAATTCAAGTAAAGGTAGAGAGGTCGGATGTACGATCCATAAATGTAGAAAGGAAAACACATTTAAACAAAAGAGGGTAGGTTAGTTAACAATTTAACATAAATTAACCTTGTCTAGAGAGGAAAAATACCTCCTCTTGAAGTCTTACAAAACTCCAGGGATTTTCATCGTAAACACTCTTAATGCAAGATGAGTTCATGTCCAGTTTTACTATCACTAATTCAGGTCACGTTCTATTTTAATGTGGGTAATCCTTGGAAATGCTATTCTGGTTTTTAATTAGGTTCCGTAATGTATGGTACCACTGAGGCGGGATTTTAAGGGACTACTTGCATTATTTAAGATGTCAATGGCTCATATCTGGTTCATGAACATCATTTGAAAATGTATAGGTATTGTGCAAGTTTACCGTATTGATATTTCACTTTATATACCAGGGTATCACTAAAGGAAGAAAGTAGATGCACTTAAAACCATCATCACTAGAAGGAACAGGCGTAGTTTGCGAGAGTATCCATATCGTCTAATTGCACCCAATCAAAAGTACATTTTTGTCCCCAAGATTTTGACAAATCTTGATGTTTTATGTGCCCTTGAACTAAAAATGTTGGGTTTTACTAACTTTTTTCCCCCAAGTCTGTCTGTACTTGGGCATACAGCCAGAGCCACCCTTAGCATACGTACGGACCTAGGAAAACTTCGTTTGAGGGGATCCTTGATATCTCCCTCACACTTACCCCTTCCCCCCAAATAGATAACTAAGAAAAATCTTTTAGCTTTATTACAGTGGTTTTCACTAAATTTCAATTTTCAACAGTATAAATTATATAGAAATAACCTAAAAGGTAAATACACGTAGTAATAATTAATGCTAGAAGCCGTGTTTTTTATATATATATATATATATATATATATATATATATATATATATATATATAT
>CABFWB010001345.1:46897-76834 GCA_902151455.1 Timema bartmani | reverse complement strand
GGAGCGAAGCGTAGAGGTTTTTGGGAGTTAGGACCTGAGGATAGTGCAGTCATTAGAGATAGCTATCTGCCAGATGATAACAGTAATTCTTATGATAACAATCCTCCACGTAACTTCCTCCGTAGCCCTTGACATCCGGTTCGGACCAACGACAGGCGTCAAGACATTGGTTCCGGTCTTTCAGAACAAGAGGGGACCAAGTCACAGGAAATATGGAGAGGTAAATAAAGATGAACACAAAGTTAGCAAAGACTTTCTTTACTATTTAACCAGGGATTGTATTTTAAATTACTTTTAAATAATCACAAAATGACATAAATGATCAAAAATGTATTTTTTTTAAATAATTCAAATTTACAAAAACCAAATATTACCTAAAAATGAGAACAAAAACTCGTAATTATTGCATAAAACTAAATAAAACACGAACTTTAAAAATAGAAACTAAAAAATACACATACAATGAAGCCATTAACAACTAAACTCTCTCTTACTACTAAATATAATATTGATTTACTAATAGCTGTTTCAGAAGTAATAGCTACCCCTTCCCAACGCAACCCTCTCCAGCCTACTTGCAGTATCATCAGGGATGTGTATTTAAAGTAAAACGAGCAAATAGGATACAAAGTTAATGGCCTGCAATATCCTCGCATTCAGACAAATGTGAACTGAAAACATTCATGTATAAGTATTCATACATTTATAAATATATGTATATATAGAGAGAGAATTTAAAAATATGCTTATAAATTCCTAAGAATTACTTTTAAAAATATGCAAACCAAGAAAATATTATCAAAAGACAAAATGACAAAAATGACAAAAAATTAATTATACAAAAACCTTTCCACTACCAGGTGATCAATAACAGAATTTAAGCACACATGAGCATTGTGTCTGATGTACCAAAGAAAATGACATTTTATCAAAATCCGGGCACTGTTATTGGGCAACCCTCATAGATGGTCATGCGGGTCAAGGCGTTAAGATCATCTGGCCTAGTTGGCCGGACACTCCAGGCTGTGTGTGTGTGTGTGTGCGTGTGTGTATGGGGGGAAGATTATGTCCACACATGTGATATACTCGTATTATTACCGTAGTCTACCCACCCCTTTTACACGTAAGTGCTGATGCACTTTTATCTAAAACAACCTCCCTCAAATCAAACTCACTCAGTGTGGTTTTTATGGTGACGTGGAGGTTGGGCTTCAAATCCCGGCTGGGTGAATTAATATTTTTTTTCTGTCCTAAATGTTTTCTCGATTTAGCTTCACTTAAACGTGGATACATTTCCTCTGAGCTCTACCTTTCTCGTCCCTAACCCACTAGCAGGTACTGAAACTTGCGAGGGTTTAAAGGGGGAGGGGAGAGTTAGGATTCACACAAAAAGGAACACTTTCGACATTTTAAAATTACTTAAGTATTTTTTTATATTTCTATAAATAAAGTCACGTGATTTGCAGCTATCACTTTTGATAAATATTATCAATACCTACATAATAATAGTAATACCATAGTACAATGTTATCAATGTTGGTGAGTTTTGGTTATAAAAGTTGGTTCTTATCATATTCCTAACATACAGAGTGTTCCAGTCGAAGAAATGGATGCTACAGTTGGTGTGATATAGGCGGATCTACTCTGGTGCAGAAAGTAGGAGAGCAGACCAATATGTGTGTTATGTTGTAGAATATTGCTCCATTTTCACCCGACCACTTCACGACAGACCCCCCCCCAACCCCCCACCAATCCCCTCCCCAGGCCTTACGAACTTCTCTACAAGTCACGCAAAGTTAGCTCACCAAGAAATGACGTCTTTTTCCGACCGAGAGAGCCATGTGGACTTTCCGAAAACCTCAAAGTTACTTCTTTATGTCCAACTTGCAAGGACTGTCTGTACTGTCCTTTTTAGTGGCTGGACGGGATCTGTCTTGAGCAGTGGATCACAGAACTGCCGGTGGGGAGCGGAATTTCGGTAGGTCGGGGAGAGTTTTTGTCAAATATGAAAATTTGGTAACTATTTGAAAATTAAAGTAAAAAAAGGCTCCGGGGACCACATGGTCTAAGGCTTCACCCTCGCGATATATAAATATACTTTTATATTTAAGCAACACGTATTACTACCTTCTCAGGTTATAAACATGTACTAATGAACTAGGGATTAGTAAGGATGAATCCATAGGGATTGTACCCTCAATTGCGAAGAGAGAGAGTGGAAAACGACCCTCTGTACAACTGAGCGGGATTCTAACACCGATATTCCTGTCATCTGCTGTATAGCTTATTGCGATAGTGATGTATTAGACCATGCGGCCATTGAATCGGGTATCCTCGCAATATACTTGACTACCTATAACGGGTAGATCGGGGCTCAAATCCCGATTGGGGGTAGTAAGGGTGTTTATTATGATGTTTCCTATGAAAGTAGATCTAGTAGCTGTTCTAGCTGTCAGATAAGGTTCTTCCTATGAAAGTAGATATAGTAACTGTTCTAGTAGTCAGATAAGGTTCTTCCTATGAAAGTAGATATAGTAACTGTTCTAGCTGTCAGATAAGGTTCTTCCTATGAAAGTAGATCTAGTAATTGTTCTAGCTGTCAGATAAGGTTCTTCCTATGAAAGTAGATCTAGTAATTGTTCTAGCTGTCAGATAAGATTATTCCTATGAAAATAGATCTAGTAACTGTTCTATCTGTCAGATAAGGTTTTTCCTATAAAAGTAGATTTAGTAACCTTTCTGGTTGTTAGATAAGGTTCTTCCTATGAAATTAGATATAGTAACTTTTCTGGCTGTCAGATAAGGTTCTTCCTATGAAAGTAGATCTAGTTAGTGTTCTAGCTGTCAGATAAGGTTTTTTCTATGAAAATTTGACTATATATTATTAGTATATTGAGTATTGTATCGTTTTTAAAATTGTGCTACGTGTAGCCCTTGGGCTCTGCCTTAATTACCTCAGGCTCCATGAGGCAATTTTAGAAAAATCTTTATCTTTTGGTAATTAGGATTGGCAAATTTTTCAAATCTGGTTAAAGAACGTTTGACAAAGGCGCAACCAGAACATGTGAAACTTTCCGTTGTTTTATATTTTTATTCTTATAAAATTTAATTGTTGTTATTAAATTTGTCTAATATCAGTGTAATACACTTTTTGAGAGCTCCAGCATATATTTTTCTTGATAAAAAGGGTTCCTTCAATCTAACAGATATAGGAACTTCTGGAATTGTGAAATCTTACTGCGAGATGGGGACCAGTTCTGATAGGTGGTCCCTTATACGGTCTAAATAAACACATCTCCCTCTAAATTTGTTCATTAAAACTAATAAAACTTATTCAGTTATAAACTCTTTCATCCCTAATCATAAAAAATACATTAGCTAATGGCTATCTTAAGTTACATAATATATGTGTATGCATCATGAGAATTTGAACATAATTGGTTGACTGAATTTAAAATGTCCTGTTTTGTGTGAATTGGTACGTTAGTATTTTATTTTTGAAAGTGTAAAGTAATTAGATTAGTATTGTTTTCGTAAACCCCAGGACAAGGTTAAAATTGTAATTCGTATTGCTACATTTTTAATTGGGATAAAAAATAATATATAATTAGAAATGGCTGTGGTAGAGGATGTTGGAAACAAGTAAAAATAAGGGTGTGGGGTTTTAGTTTAGTAATGTGTTGGAAACACGTTAGCCCCCAAGTTTCACACCCACGTGACTGCGGTCCCAGTTACCAGCACCCAATTAAACTTGTGTATTAGTGCTCTGGACGACCTTTAGGTTAAATTCAACAGCGCTCTAAAACCCACGTAGCTTTGAAGGAGATAATATTATTTTAGAACCGAAAGAGGATAGTCGCATACTTTGCTATCATCTCTCGTATAAGAGGGTACTACTTAGGTATACTTTAATAAATTATTATTGATTTTCCTTCCTTATCAAGGTCATTTAAAATATCGTTTTTTATCTAAATATTATTTATATATTATTATTATTATTATTATTAATCATCGCGTCTTACTACCCGCTCGGGTTGTACGCTTAAGTACTAATTGCGATATTGTGTTAATAATAGGGAAGATTGAATTTAGAGGAAGTGAACCCACATTTGCCTGGACGTAGAGTGGAAACCCATTTATGAAAAACCACCCCCGGTTCACCCGAACTAAAATTCTAACCTCGATTTCTCCGTCCTCGGTAATATAGCTTAACACGAAACTAACGCGTCAGCTAACTATGCCACTAAGGCGGGTATAGTATTATTATTGACAACTGAAATACAGCTAGGCATTATTAAGTCACACTTACTATAGATAGCAAAATATTATCCATTCATGGTCTCATTAAAAATGTGTTTATTACAATAGAAAGATAAGCTGGACCGTAATTTTACTAAGAGCAAATAGTTTTGGAGAGAATATGAATGGAACAACACATAAATGATCTAATTGGTCAAGATCAAGTACCTGCTATGTTTATTCCGTAGTATATTTTCTTAGAACAAATTAAATAAGAAAATGGTCAGTCAAAAAAATGTATGCAGCGTGTCCTATTATTTAATCGTTTACTAATAATTAATGGTATGGGTTTAGGGATGTATAATTTAAAGGGAATGTACACAAATATTTAGGGTGAAAGGGCACAAAAACACCCTGTAGGAAAAAAATACCTTCAGTAAATTTATCTAGGGTTTGACCCCCGATCTCTTCATCGGTTGAAAACTAGATTAGCTGAGTCTGACGTATTATAGAAAGCGTCCCCAGATTACGAAGTATTTAGTACATTTTATTTCGCTAATACACTTGTGGTAACGTTTAGTGGAACTAAAGTTTTTTTTTAGATCAATAGTATTTCCTAATATAATAATATTCATATCTTAATTTTTAAAGGAAATATCTTATTTGACATTATATAAAAGATACCAGATCTACTTTCATAGGAAGAACCTTATCTGACAGATAGAACATTTACTAGATCTACTTTCATGGGAAGAACCTTATCTGACAGCTAGAACAGTTACTAGATCTACTTTCATAGGAATAACGTTATCTGACAGCTAGAAAATATTATTCTAGATCTAGTTTTATAGATTCATAAGTCAATTCCTGTGATATAAAGCTGTCACTTTTGATAAAATATTTTAAATATCTATAAAATAACAATAATAATAATATAGTAAAACGTTTTCAACCTTGACAGCCAACAAATATGTTTGTATTTTCTTAAAGATTCTTCCCACCAGAATCCTACTATACACGCTTCTGTGCAAGTCTCCCTAAGACCTCAGCTAGATTTTCCTTTCAGTATACAGGGTGTTCTCAGGTCGAACGGCTAAACTTTGGGAAGTAGTAGTGGATCAACAAAAATAATTAACTCAAAATGTATTTTGGAGATTTGCTAGTTTTTGCTTCCTTTTCACGCAAATATCAAAAAACTATACAAAAACAAAATATTTAGGAATAAAATAAAATATTATATTTATATATTTTGTTCCTATTTATGGCCTCTAGCCCGGAGACAAGCATTGTACCTATCAATGACAGAACGAGGGGCTGACCGACATTGTGCGACTGTTGTTTCTTAGCGCGCTTGTGTTATCCTTTGCTGTAATGACTGAAGGTCATTAATCATTAACAGGCACTTCATACACTTTTTACTCGAGAGATCCCCATACAAAAAAAATCTAGCGGCATTAAATCAGGTTAAAGCAGAGACCAAGCCAAAGGACCAGCGCGACTAATCCATCTTACAGATAAATTAATATTAAGACATTGCCGATGACCTCTGGCAGGAAAACGTGTTTTTATTTAATTTGTTACTGTTTGCGCGCAAAGGAAGCTAAAATGATCAAATCTCTTAAATACATTTTGAGCTAGGTTTTTGATCCACTACTACTTCCTAAAGTTTAGCCGTTTAAGACGGGAACACCCTGTATATTGGATGGATATGTCTATTATACATTCTCTTTGCAGAAACTCGCCATGGGTTTTATTTCTTCTTCCTGTCGAATCGAACATCAGATGTTACTTCCAGAATGTTCTCTTCCAAATAAGACAGCTGCCAGACCACGAAATATTAAAAAGAAGTGTTCTAAGAAACTTTCTCGAGGTCCGTTGCGTGTCCGATGGATGGATTCAGACAGACCCCAATACTCAACACTTTTACGTGATACATAAATCTTTCTACAAGCATATTCGGAGGGATACGTGGAGTTTTCATAATGTTCTACTTTCTGTGTTGAGGATTTTTTTTATATACAAGGAATCACCATACTATATTCCCCAAAGCCTAAGATCTACTGAAACCAATCATTTGTCTGCAATATAAGTCGCCTTAAATGTCTAAAATAAATTGATGCAACACAATCGTGCATCCATCCAAATATAATCTAATAAAGTTTGTGTAAAAATGTTCAAAAATTAGTAATCGTTAAATTATTATTAAATACATTTTTTTGAAAAAAATCAAAAGGTATTAAATTATGTATATTGTTTCAAACATATCAGATATTCATTTTTAAATAGTGTTAAAGCTATTTTAAAATATTTCAAAGTTATTAAAAAAATTAATAATCACCCTAATACAAATTGTTAACCAAAAAAGAAGTAGGCATTTTTATTTTTCATGTCAAACACTCTCCAGAAACAAAATTATTTGAGTTATTTTAAAAGATTATATATTTTAAAAAAATTATTCACCATTAAACTACCCTTAATTTAAGGGCTTTTTAATTTTTTTTAAACAAAAAGTCGTAAGGTATAGTTTTATCATATCTAAATATCAATTTTAAAAAAATATTGTGAGCGTGAAAATCTTTTACCCCGATTTAAAAGGAAATCGTGATGATACATGTAACCAAAAGTTTTAAAAAATTACTAAATCTACAGTAATTGTGTCTGTCCTCAAGTCTCTCCATCTTTCTGCACCTGAATCAGTCTATTGATTTTGTTCAAACTTTATATTTAAGTGCAATATGGCTATACCTCATGGAAAATAGGAATTTTGATTTTATGCACTGATTTTTGTAGGGAGTCCATTCTGAAACGTTTCCATCCCTACTAATATATATTAAGTAGAATTTTTGTAATAGAATGGAGCTTTAAGGACGTACTTTCTACCTAAATCCGAGTATATCTCCAAAATTAAGAGAATCCTACTAAAAATTTATTTTTGAAAATTTAAATTTTTCCAAAATGCTATGTTAAGCTAGTGTAAAAAGGATATCTGAGGAGTAACTAACATTATAAATAGCAGTGTGTAAGTTAATTTCAAATAAAAATTTGTTTAAGGATGATTAATTTTTTTTTTTTTAATTTTCTCACTAACCTTTTTTATATTTACGATTGTCACCTGGCATTTATACCACCAAATAAGCATTGTAGTTAATCTAAGTAATGTGTATATTTCCTTAATTTCAATGTGGCCTTAACAGACACCAGTCTTAAAGTAAAATGTATTCAGAAATACTGAAGACCAGTTTAATTTTGAAACAACTAAACACAGAGAGCTATGAAGGCTGTAAAGTGCATTCACTACTTTCAGGTCTTCCTCCAAGCAACAGAGAGTAGCGAGAGGAATTCTGAGGAGGACCAGTGTGATTTATGGGACAGTATACGTTGTTTTAAAAAGGGAAGTGTTTCATTTCCGGTTATTTACTGTAGTTTTTTTTTTTAAACTAAGGAAAGAAAGTAAATTATAATTTAAAAAAGGTGGTTCATGTTATTAAGTACACTACGAATGTGTAAACAAAAAAGTGTGTGGGTGCTGCTGGTGGAAGGGGAAGAGGGGGATGTGAAGGTTAAATCGCATTTAAAAAGTCCTTCAGCAGTGATACAGAAGTCTTGTAGCAAGAGTGAACTTTGAGGTAGAATAACTAACATTTTACTCACGTGAATTATATAGGTATTTATTCTTTATTGGGTATTTATGTAAATATTAGTATATTTCCAAACTAAAGCAACCAATATTTAAGGTATTTTTTAAATAAAAACCCATACATTTTCGAAACTTTTTAATAAGAAAAATAAATTATACAAATTATACATTATAATTTAAATTAATTACGTTGATGAAATAAGTGAAAATGGCTGAAAACCTTCTAATGTTTTCTCAATATATGGTTGACACGTTTTGATTTTAATTTATTTGCCACCCACATCGATATCCGCGTGGACTAAGGCGTCATTCTTACCAAAAACCTGGATTGCTGATTGGTGTTCAAATTCCGGTTTAATGTATGGAGGGTGGGGTTTTTTTTGCTAAATTTTGGTCTACTTACTCTTGAAGAAAATGCTGGTACATTCTCTATAAAATAAAAATTTTAAATCTTCCTCATTCTTAACATATTAGAGTAATTATTTAATATACGTATAGTTTAAACGGTCAGTAATAAGCAGTGTTAAATACAAATACACTTTTTTTTTTTGTCATCACTCAGCAGTTTGTGGGCCACGCGTAAATATCGGACTCGTGGGCCATAGTTTGCAAAAAGAAGTAAGCACTATTTTAAATATTCAGTGACGTATATACCTGAAGGGGGCCGCTTACGTTCAGAAACCCCACGTTAGTCTAGTCAGGGGTCTCAAAACTTTTTGATACGTGGGCCAAATAATATATTTTACACATTTTCGCGGGCCAAAGTAACGTTCACCTGTTTTTCCTTCAAGTAGAATTATTACTGCCCTGAATGCCTTGACATGCGCGAATAGATCACAAACAAAATTTGTTTCAGGATGCAGATTTATATTCAAGTCATATGTACAGTCGCGTCTGTAAAAAAGAAAAGGCCACTTTCCAAAGCAGGTCAGTGTTTGATAAAAGTTATCGAGGTTGATTTTTCTCTGTGAGAAATGAATCAATTTATATGTAATAAATTATATTTATAATAATTAGTCAATATAATTACTTATTTTTAAAATTAGGTAAGATCTTTCGGGACTTTTTTTTTTATAACGCTCTGCAGATAGAATTAGAACTACCTAAAAATCATCACAAGCCGTTCTGTTATGGGTTTAATGAATGGCGTCTGCAACTGTAAATGTGGGTTTGCAATTCCGATAGCACTCTGGCTTGGTGTCATAGGGGGAATCACACGTGTGGGCAGGAACTGGACAAGTCAAATATAATGCGTGGTTAAGAAATAAAAAAGAAAAACAATTATTATTTTTTTTTATAAAATCTTCGGATGGGCCAGATATAATCTTTTGGCGGGCCGGATGTGGCCCGCGGGCCGTGGTTTATAGACTCCAGGTCTAGTTTGTTATTTTAAAATATGATTCATGTCAGAATTGAGGTGAAAGATAAAGAGTGTCTTTATAAGTTAAACTTAAATTTCAAGTTTTATTATTTTAAAAATTATCACATTAAGCTCACATTTAGAGACTCTGTTTCCACTTAAGATTTCTTAGTTTTAGTTTCAAAATGTACGTCCAGTCTTCCTTAAAAATTTGTATTTTTTTTAACAAAGCTACAAAATAAAATTCTAAGATATAGCTAAGGTTGTTTTAGTTTTTTTTAAATTTTATAAATGATGTTTCTATTATAAAAACAACAGTGTGAGAGTATTTTATTTTTAGTAGATGATACCTTTAATACTTGAATGGTAGTCTTGAAACAAAAAAAATAATTCTATTCGTCTCCCAAATCTTTCTGGCTATAGGTATTTCTATTAATTGCGCTAGGATGCTAGAGATTAATAGGGAACTATTTTAATAATAAATGTAGGTGAATTTGCGTTGAGGGAGCAATTTAGGTAAAAACCACACTCAGAATACCTGACAAGGATTTGAACCCCATACCTTCTCATCACCGGAAAAACCAGACTATATGACCCTAATATTTATACCACGTGCCTAATGGTGTTAGTCGGATATTAATATGAAATAAACCGCCTTTCCTTTTTAAGGTCCCGAGCTAGAGCTATATCCTGAAGTTCATTTTTACGCTCGGTAGACACAAGTTACTCATAACTAACTCTGGTTATTATGGGGGTAAGGGGGTGGGGAGGACGATGAAGCTTGTAGGCTCTTTATAATGCAAGCTCTTCTGACGTCACACCCAAACTGAAACGTACAAGGAAATTAAAAATATTAAGTAAGTAAAGGAGAGGAAAGGTTTTTATTAAAATAACAAGAGGGAAATTAACTTTAAATGACCATTATAAAATCTAACAGACATAAAAGGATTTTTAAAGTAAGAAACAAAAGAAGTTTGCATGTCTAATATTAATGTCCATATGTAAAATAATTTGAAGAGATTTTGAAATGATTAAATAATAAAGATTAAGTGTTTGATGCTATTCAAAGTTTAACCAAGGTAGCAAACAAAATTTAAAAAATTTACTCGCATATACATTTTGGATTTTATAATTGTTTTTCAGACACACTTCACAGCTAGAATTCAAGATTTTTGATGGATCTGAGCTAATTATAGCTTCGTTACTACTTATATTTGAAATGTCCTGAATATAAATATGAAAAGAAGTATTCTATAAACTCATTAATGAGAGTTATTGACTTTGGCAGGATCAGTAGATGAGTACTGTCCAATTATCATAAAAAGAAACTTATCTAACCACTAGAAAAGTTACTAGATCTACATTCATAGGAAGAACCCTATCTGAAAGCTACAACAGTTACTAGATCTACTTTTATAGTAAGAACCTTATCTGAGAGCTAGAACAGTTACTAGATCTACTTTCATAGGAAGAACCTTATCTGACAGCTAGAACAATTACTAGATCTACTTTCTTAGTAAGAACCTTATATGACAGATAGACCAGTTACTAGATCTACTTTTATAGTAAGAACCTTATCTGAGAGCTAGAACAGTTACTAGATCTACTATCATAGTAAGAACCTTATCTGACAGCTAGAACAATTACTAAATCTACTTTCATAGTAAGAACCTTATCTGACAGATAGACCAGTTACTAGATCTACTTTTATAGGAAGAACCTTATCTGACAGCTAGAACAGTTACTAGATTCTACTTTCATAGGAAGAACCTTATCTGACAGAACAGTTACTAGATCTACTTTCATAGGAAGAATCTGATCTGACAGATAGAAAACTTACTAGATCTACTTTCATAGTAAGAACCTTATCTGATAGCTAGAAAACTTACTAGATCTATTTTCATAGGAAGAACCTTGATAGCTACTACAGTTACTAGATCTACTTTCATAGTAAGAACCTTATCTGACAGTTAGAACAGTTACTAGATCTACTTTCATAGGAAGAACCTTATCTGACAGAACAGTTACTAGATCTACTTTCATAGGAAGAATCTGATCTGACAGATAAAAAACTTACTAGATCTACTTTCATAGTAAGAACCTTATCTTACAAATAGAACAGTTACTAGATCTACTCTCATAGTAAGAACAGTTACTAGATCTACTTTCATAGGAATAATCTGATCTGACAGATAGAAAACTTACTAGATCTACTTTCATGTATTTATACGTCAAGTCATGTGATCTGCAGCTGTCACTTTTGATAGAAATTACCAATACCTATAGAATAGCAACAATAATATAGTAGAATGTTATCGACATTGTCCGTAACAAAATTTGTTTGCATTTTCTTAAAGGCGCTAACTACTAAAATTCTAGCGTGGGTAGAAGTTTAATCTCGAGGAAAGAATGTTGTAATAAAAGAGAATTATGTTTACCAAATAATAAGAGATGTAACTAGAATCTTATATACGGGTGGAAGTATCTCTGACCACTCAAAGGGACAGGACCATATATATATAAAGAGAGTAACAATTTATTTGTAAGAAGAAAATAATCCCTTTATCTCGTAATTTATTTCATATCAATGTCAATTTAAATAACCATAACAATCTCTAAAAAAATTTATGGAAAAAAGATTTTTCAAAATAAATTGATAAACAAAATGTAAAGCATATGTTTTTAGACAAAGACTTCAACATTACTTTTTAATATAATTAAGTTTTAATATAAGTTTCATGTGTCTATAGATAATATTTTGACACAAAATAACTCACAAAAATAAATATAAAAATTACAATATATACAATATTAAACATACAAACATATACGTACAATAATACTAGCATATTACAAACACTTTATACAATCATAACTATTTACATTGTACTATATACAATATTGTTGTAGATTCCTAAGACATATAATTACATACATATATAATTATAATAAATTTAAAATTACTTGTAAAATGAAACCTGAACGCGGGAATTGAACCCGGGATTATTGTATTAGGGCATCAAGGCTCTACCACTAAGCTATACAGAATTCGTTTCATACTCAGGTTCATTCTTCACTCACATGTTAAGGTAGAGTCTGTGATGGACGTGTGTAAATCGTCAGCCACACATGAGTGATCAAATAATAACGTGATCTATCATAAACCACAGCCATCTGCGGTTCGAGAAGGCTCTTTTTCTGCCATAATATAATATAAATTAACTTTAGAAATAAAATTTAATATGATTGCTTAACACCAAGGTGAGGCCAAAATATTTTTCTCGCGTAAACTGGTTTGTGTAAGTTATAATTATCGAAATTATTAATGTAACTCATTTTTATGGATATATTTTTTTTAGAAGAATCACCCCACCCCACTCAGAAAAATAAAACAAACAACCCTGAGGGTAATTTAATAAACAAAAAAAAATAACAAGCAATGCCATATTTCAAAATACGAGAGATATTCGTTGCTAAAACAATCTCCTCGTTAAAACAATTCCATTCGCTTTCCCCTCTAAATGTGGGGCAGTTGGAACGCCGTCTAAAAGGGGAAGCCGCTGCCTGTTTAATACGACGTTATCAAAAGATGAAAAGTAACGTAATTTAGAAACCGCCAGGTAAACAGATAGGCAGGATGCCTGGCGCGCTTCGTCCCAAACAAACATTACAGATTATAACATCCACATACCCTTTTCTCCACGGTACACTCCCGTCTAATAAACCATAGACCTTAATAGGTAGGAGCAGGTGGACTTGGGTGCTATATATATAAGATGTGTTGGGTCCGGTACCACCAAGTATCCTTGATAAGAGGGAATATTAACATATTCAAGGTTGCGTGGGTAGAGATATGGGTTCTAAGGACAACTAACATTGTTTGGAATTATTAACATCACGGGTAGGTCCGGGGATAGAGAAATATATCCTGTGTGGAGTAAATATTAAATATAATGGAATTATTAACGTCACTTATCGGCGGCAAGATATACCATAGTTTTCTTGTGAATCTACAGTACATAATCTGAACGTTAGAAAAGGTACTAGATCTACATTCATAGGAAGAACCTTATCTGAAAGTTTGAAAGGTTACTAGATCTACATTCATAGGAAGAACCTTATCCGACAACTAGAAAAGTAACTAGATATACTTTCATAAGAAGAACCTTATCTGACAGCTAGAAAAGTTTAGGTCTACTTTCTCGTATTCATACTTCAAATCATATGATCTGCAGATGTCACTTTCGATAGATATTATCAATGTCTATAAATAATAGTAATAAAATAAGAAAAGGTTTTCAATTTTAACCGCAAAAAAGTGTTTGTATTTTATAAAAGGCTGTTCTTATGTCCATTTATTATACAATCAAGTCAAAGACCTCTACGCCCCATAGAGAATAGTGTGGTAAATGTGAAGTTATAACTAATGCGTGGCTGAGAAGTTAAAAGAGCTCTAAGGCACATTTATACAGAGCATACCTGCTATGGAGGATTCATGATTGTGGTTGTTAGCGTCTTGTGACCGAGTTTCAAGGGAAGGATTTCCCTTCCATCCCCACGCAGAACACAACTAATTATATTGCCAAAACAGATATCAAGCTGCATGAGCGCTTTGGTGTATCGTAGTGGTAGTAAATAAGAAAAATTTATTATATAAGCTTGATATACTTGTTTACACAGAATTATAAATAAGCCCTAACATATTTAGTCCTCGTGACTGGTTTAAAATAGCTGTACAAGAATTTTAATGGATACTATTTTTTATCAAATTTGATATCTAAATACAAGAGGTCGTACCAATTTGGCTTCAGATGGAATTGATTTTTTAAAAAGCCTTGAGTTTTCTCTCCTCTTTTTAAGTAAATGCTGGTTTTGTTTCTAATTAATTTACCCTCAACTTCATATCATACTGAGGAATAGAATTGGTTCTTTAATATTATCACTGTTCTTGGGATCATTTATGTGCAGAAATTAATAGGTGATTAGTAAGTACACTTTCCAACTCTTAATGTACCAATTTTTTGAAAACCCAAATTATTATAAATAATAATTGAAATAACTTATTAAATTAAGATAAATGTAGACTAATAAATAGTGTACTAATCTAACAAATCAATAATTATTTATGTTTAAAAACCCAAGCCCAGTGGAGTGGCATCTCCTGACTTTGTATCAAAAGCAAAGGGTAGTGGTTTGGTCTCCGAGAGAATATAGGGGGTGTTTTCATACCCCTTTATTTCCGAGGGAGTGTAGGGGGTGTTTTTATACCCCTTTATTTCCGAGGGAGTGTAGGGGGTGTTTTCATACCCCTTTATTTCCGAGGGAGTGTAGGGGGTGTTTTCATACCCCTTTATTTCCGAGGGAGTGTAGGGGGTGTTTTCATACCCCTTTATTTCCGAGGGAGTGTAGGGGGTGTTTTCATACCCCTTTATTTCCGAGGGAGTGTAGGGGGTGTTTTCATACCCCTTTATTTCCGAGGGAGTGTAGGGGGTGTTTTCATACCCCTTTATTTCCGAGGGAGTGTAGGGGGTGTTTTCATACCCCTTTATTTCCGAGGGAGTGTAGGGGGTGTTTTCATACCCCTTTATTTCCGAGGGAGTGTAGGGGGTGTTTTCATACCCCTTTATTTCCGAGGGAGTGTAGGGGGTGTTTTCATACCCCTTTATTTCCGAGGGAGTGTAGGGGGTGTTTTTATACCCCTTTATTTCCGAGGGAGTGTAGGGGGTGTTTTCATACCCCTTTATTTCCGAGGGAGTGTAGGGGGTGTTTTTATACCCCTTTATTTCCGAGGGAGTGTAGGGGGTGTTTTTATACCCCTTTATTTCCGAGGGAGTGTAGGGGGTGTTTTTATACCCCTTTATTTCCGAGGGAGTGTAGGGGGTGTTTTTATACCCCTCTATTTCCGAGGGAGTGTAGGGGGTGTTTTTATACCCCTTTATTTCCGAGGGAGTGTAGGGGGTGTTTTATACCCCTTAATCTACAAGATAATGCTGATGTATTTACTACCTAAAACTCACTCTCATACTTTTTATTACATTGAGTTTTACTACCCATCCGTGGTATACGCATATTAATCAACCTGATGGGGTAGGGGTGTGTAGAGTAGAGCTTAGAGGAAATACACCTGCATTTGCGTAGAGGGAGACTGAAAAACCATTTGGGGGATACCACATTTTACATCCGGATAAAATTCAAATATAAATCTCCTTGTTTTCAACAAACAAGATTAGATGTGTCCGACATATAGCCCGCATGTTCACCTATTCGTGTTTCTTCTTAACCATTGGCTACAATGAATATTTAGTTATAATTTTAAAAGTAAGCAAATAAAACTTATAACAAAGATTATATTTTAATAGCTTATCTCTTTAAGCTTTTTTGGATACTGATATTATGTGAAAGTGTTTAATTTAAATTTAAAAAGTCAGCTAGTAAAACTAATTAAACAGAGATTAAATTTTAATGACTTATCTCTTTTATTTTTTTTGGGACTGATTTTGACCATTTATATGACGGTCCTAACTCATTGTAAGAATAAATGTTAATGTCCTTGAATACGTTTAAAAATGAGTTCCCTAACTGTTATAAAACCCATTTTAGATTCTCCTCCATGTTATATTTCAGCCTTTGTTTATTTTCACACCCTATTGAAAACAAAATGAAAGAATTATTTTTTTTAGAAACCATTTATGTATTCATCTGTTCTCCTAAAAAAGTAATTTTTTGCTGATATCCGTAAGAAAAGAGATTATAACTCAATTTTCTCCCGACGAAAGGAAAGAAGTTATTATGTGGGGTAAGCGAGATTTATATAACTTTCAACACAACTTTTCCTATGAATTGAGTACACCATTTTACAGAGTTTTATTTTTTACTGAGCAGGAAAGAAAGAACTTAAAAAAACTTTTATATGGTGCTAAAAGAAAAAGAAAGTTTCAAAAATACGAGTAATTATCACAAATATATCAACACAAACTGTTCATAATTTGTCATGCAAAACCAGACTTTAAAAAAATAATAAAAAATAGGCCCTTATCATAAAATATAAAAACGAATATTTTATTTGTGAATTATAGAAAATTTAATATCAACTTTTCCCTGCGCTGGTAGTTAATTCTAAACATCTCGCGTTTACCATTCAAAAATATGCCTAACAGTAAAATCGAATAAAAAGAGCTTTAGTAAATTTATAAGGCTCTGGTTTTACCAAATATTTGTGTGTTTTTTCATCAGATATAACTACCAATTCAAACTTTACAAATATGTACTAATTAAGATAGTGTGATAAGAATGACGGTGGTAAATTTTGTAGAAAGTTTCGCAGGCAATGACATGAGAGGTGGGTGGAAAAATATTTAGGAAAACCACCCTAAATACACCCTGTGGGGATTACAATCCCGATCTCTCGGTGATAAGCAGTCCAATTTACTAGAATAGCGACGTTTTAGACCAAAGGTAGCAAACCTTTACGTTACTCGGTGCAGCGCATCTGAATTTCTGAACTTTTTCGCGGTTACATTTACATAAATATATATATATATACATATACATGTAAGTTGGTTAATATAAATAATTTATTTGGGAAATATATTAAGTCACACTGTCTTAATAAAATAATATTATTTAATGAAACATTAAAAAAAAAGTATGACAATTTATGTTTTTTAAAGTAATGTTTGGAACTGCAGTTCATTGATTATTTTTTCATAATTTTATACTGCTATTCTTAAACAGTTCCTTAGATTAACAGCTGAAAGATGAGTTCTATATTTCGTTTTTACAATCTTCACTATGAAGAATGCTGATTCGCACAGAAAAAACTATCCTAATTATGATTTGTTCTTCATCACTAAGATATTCAGCAAAGGAAATGTGTGGTCTACTGGGTTACAGAAATTGTTATTTGTATGATAAGCCTTGAAGGATAAGTTGTTTTGTAGTTCCAATATCTCTGATTCCAATTATTCAGCATTCGTTTCATACATTTCATTAATATATATTTGACAATGTTGCTGATATCCATGATATTAAATGGATTTTCAAAACAAATATATAATTAGCTCAATTTCACGAAACTGTACAAATCTTTGATCAAATAAATCACACAACTTTTATAAATGTCCACCATAAAATTTGTTATCAAAGAACAGTCTCTTGCAATTCGTGACATGCTTGTAAAATGTGTAGACACATGTTGTCTATTTTTTTATTTTCAAAGAGAACTAAATTTTAGTATTAATATCTTGGTGGGTGCAAGCAAAACGGCCCAACGGGTACACAGTTGGCGACCCTAGCTTTTGACAATTTTACCACTAAAGATGTTGTTACTACCCACTCTACTACCTAGACTAGACTAAGAGGAAGGTGGTGGTAATCTAACATAAGATATGTGACAAAGAAAGCAAGACATTAGCAACAATTAAATAACAATATGAATGTTTAATTCAAGATAACAAAAAATTTAACAATAAATTAAATGGCCTCAAAAATCCATCGGAGGTATGTTGAAAATCATATCAAAAATTAAAGCGCAGTTTCATTATGCGAATGTTTTCACTGATAAAAACATATCATTAAGTCTACTGGGTCAGTCTGGAAGAGACAACAACTCGACCAAACTACACCGTCAGTTTCACAACAGTGAATATTGACAAAACAACCTTAAAAGTTTGACTATTTGAACAAATCATTACTTTCAAAATATCTAGACAGATATTTATTTGAATACAAAAAATAACCTAATGGGCATCTTTGAAAATGTTACCAAAGTGTCTGCTTCACTACATTGAATACAGACACAGAAAATGATAAAGTTAAATTTAACATCACACAGATATGTATACGAACACGAGAGTTTGGCTTACCGGCATTAAGTCAAACTCCTGCGGGACTATTAAATTTAGACACAAAGAACTACGTTAACAAGATCTCTACTTGTTAGTAAAAAATATGACATACAAAATGACTAGTTAAACCACAAGTTATTTCAATCAAATAATTTGGAAAATTATCAAGTCTAATTTGATCAATCAGCAAAACCTTACGTTAATTCAAACAACAATTAAATATGAAAACATTATAAAAAAGGAGGAATTTACATTTACTTAGTGTGCAAAACTCTGTCAATTTAAATTAAATACTTCTAACAAAATAATTAAATAAATGCGGCAATATTATATTTACGTGATTTCACTGAGACTAACGCCTAAGTGGCGGCAAAATGAATTAACTGTCTCATAATTAAATTTAGTTTAGATAAAAACTTTTAGTAAATAGTTTACGTTGCTTATTTTGGCTTATTCCAAAAAATTACATTACATTAATTCAAAATTAAACTAGCCATAATTCAAATCTATTAAATTAACTTCGATGAGGTAATATAACACAATATGTCATCATCCTGTAAATTGTCCAAGTCCAGGACAGGACTTCTCCAGACGGCGATGAATATAAATGTTTAAGAATGACCTCTCCTGAAATGTCGTACAAATAATGGTCACTGAGTTTAAGAACCACAAGGTTTAAATAGTGTTTCTAGTCACTTATGGTTGGAAGGGGGGAATGTTCACATTGGTCGGTGGCTTCCAACGGTTATTTTTGAAGCATGCAGATGAGCACGTAGTCCTTGATCAGACTAGGATTGGCGGGCTGTCTCCAACACGCACTGCACTGGTGATAGAGATCTGTTTGATTGGTGTATGTGACGTACAGACATCATGCGATGAGTTGGTGATTGGTTTCGTCTTGCACGCCGGACCCCAGGATAGTTTTAGTTTGTTGTTGTCCTCGGCTAGTTCCGAAAGGATTGATTTGACCTGTCCGCTCGGAACCTCAACTGTTGGCGCACGATGGCTTGATCTACCCGCTCTTCGATTTAGGACGCGAGGTGTGTACTCCAGTCTTGAAGGTTGTTCTAGCCAGAAGATACAATTGGTAAGTACATGAACAGTTTGTGATTGTGGGGAGTTTATTCTTGTTTGATATCGTTCAAAATATAGACTGAGTCTACATAGGACTACAATAGAGAAGCCTACTATTGCAGGAAGTGTATTAATATTGAGGTTTCATACGGAGTGGGTAGTATGACTCTTAAGGAAAACCTTTGCGTGACGCTTAATATGGGGGGTAGTACGATGTAACATGTGACAAATGTTACAATTTCACTGTTAGTCTTTAAGTCAAACTTTGAGCTAACACTATGTTTATAAAGTTTAGTCCTACGTTCCAAGAACCTAGATTAAAAAAAAAAGAAATCTACCATTGATATGTGTTGATATATTTATAATGTTTTAAATTAAGGGCTTATCCAAGGACAAGGGAAAGCATAAAATAATTTAAATTTATTTTGAAAATAGCTATATCTGCATACGGTTATTGACCAGGATATCAATCTTTAACGTAGTTAAAGCGTGTTTACGAAACGGTACATAATCCGAACCACATATTAATCCAAACAAATTGGGACGAACATGAAATGGTAGCAAATATATGTGATCCGTCAAGGAAAAAAAATTTCAACTTTTCACGACGTCTTCTTCTGAGGATATCAATCTTGTCTGATGGGTGGTATCACCTTGCAATGGAAGGGACAGGGCAGATCACTAACCTTACGAGAATGTGGCCCGGTAGAAGCCACCTGACAAATAGGGCAAGATTAGGACGGGCTCCTTGAGATGAAGACGGATGGTTTGCGGGGTGAAGGGAGGTTTCCGTCTTGTTCCGCAGCCGAGACCCGGAGAAAAAAAATGCTATTCTTATGGTGTGGTTTTTTTTCACCTATTTAAAAAGTGAAGCGATAGTTAGTGGAATGCACTATGAGTTCGTGACGTAAATGTCGCATCTTTCGTTACCATGGTAACTAGCAAACAAGGTACACTCCTTATATCCTGAGAGTAATCAGTTTTACCTTAGCCATACTATACGATACGATAGTTAGATAATATAATGCTTTTACGGTCAACATTAATAACATTTTTCCGTGTTATTAATGTTATTTTATAGGCATTGATAATATATATATATAATTTGATAGCCGCAGATCATATAAATTGAAGAGTGAAAAGATGAAAGTTGATTTAGTAACTGTTCTAGCTGTCAGATAAGGCTCTTCCTATGAAATTAGATCTAGTAACTGTTTTAGCTGTCAGATAAGGTTCTTCCTATGAAAGTAGATCTAGTAATTGTTCTAGCTGTCCGATAAGGTTCTTCCTATGAAAGTAGATCTAGTAACTGTTCTCGCTGTCAGATAAGGTTTTTCCTATGGAAGTATATCTAGTGACTGTTCTAGCTGTCAGATAAGGTTCTTCCTATGAAAATAGATCTAGTAACTGTTATAGCTGTCAGATAAGGTTCTTCCTGTGAAAGTATATCTAGTAACTGTTCTAGCTGTCAGATAAGGTTCTTCCTGTGAAAGTTGATCTAGAAACTGTTCTAGCTCTCAGATAAGGTTCTTCCTGTGAAAATAGATCTAGTAACTTCTGTATCAGTCAAGTGAGACTCTTGCTATGAAAATTTTATTACATCTATCCATCTAACCAGAACCACAAGGGCCCAGTACATCAATTCAGGCCCCACATACGCTCAGGGTGTACCCACGGTTCCTTGGTCCAGATTTCCACCACAGGATAGCTTGGACAGAGAAATAACGATGAAAAAAAAACACATTTCTGTTAATGGCTCCGGGTGTGTAGGGGTGGCCTCCCCTCACTAGCCGGAGAGGGCGGTTTCTCTCTCTTGCCTACCCCTTGGTAACATGTGCTTGTAGTAGTTAAGTCCCTGAGGAATAAACTCTGCCAACTGGACCTGGCACTGTTTTTACTAGTTTTAAATACACACTGTAGGTCACTGATCATTCTACTTTTTTTTGTTGGAACGGGAGCTAAGGTGTTTTCCTTTAACACCACGTCCTACTACCCGTTCAGCTTATAAACTAATAAAGCTTAAGATTTTACGGATAAGAAATTTTATATTTCTAGTAAGCGTACCCACACTTGCCTGGAGAGAGAGTCAGAAACCATTTTGGAAAAACCATTTTCAGTACACCTGACTAGGAATCTAGGCTTGATCTCCCTGTCATCGGTAGTCTAGCTTACTGTGAGTGTAGCACCTTAGACCGTGTGGCCACCGAAGCGGGTTTATTTATTAAGAGTGTTACTTGGCTCACAAATTGTGGATTGAAATTAGTCTGAAATTCTTCTTCTGGTTTGAGTGAGACAATTTTTTTTTTTTACTTTCATTTGCAAATAATATGTTGTCTTCGGAAACCATTTCAATTCTTACGCTTTTACAAGTGTCCTTATCCGTCCCATCACAAGTCTGGTTCTGGTTCCAATTGTTTGTGAAAGGCTATAGTTTTATAGTAGCTTTAGTCATAGTCCGGTGACCTGGTGGTCTATGGGTAAGTTGTCAGACTTCTGTGCTGGAGGTCCGGGGTTCAATCCTCGGTCCCGGCACAGATTTATCTGATTGTCAAACCCTTCCTTCACCTCTGACAAGACGTGTATTAATCACAACTTGTGAATGTGTGGAGTGCCAGGCCTCCACCGTGGTTCGGATCCCACGTTAAACTGTAGGTCCTCCATTTCATCTCACAATCACCCTACCATTACACACTAGCGTAAGTGCATATAACCCGAGCGGTTAGTAAGACGCGGTGCTAATAGTAATAATAATAATAATAATAATAATAATAATAATAATAGTGATGATGGTCATAGTCATGAACAACCCCTGCAAGGTTGGGAATGTATTTATTTTACACGAGGCTTAGATAAAAACTAAAACATATTATAACTCTTGAAATACACAAAGTAAAACATGAAGAATTTGTATTTTAAGAAACATTTTTCTTTTGATTTTATCTGGGTACAACCCGTTTCTGTGGCCACGTGGTCTAACGCGCTACCCTCACAGTAGACTAGACTGCTGATGACAGGGAGATCGAGGGCTCTAATCTTGGTTGCGCGTACTAAGGGTAGTTTTTTCAAAAGGGTTTTACCATCTCCCTACATGCAAATGTTGGACACCTATAAAATTAATATAAACTCCCTAATCCCTAAAAACCACTAACTTAACTAATGCACAGCCCGAACGGGGACTAAGAAGTTGTGCTAAAACAAATAATAAATAATACATGTGCTTACTATGTGAAATAAATTATAAGAATAGTTCAACCCTTTTTATTCCTATTGTTTTAATCTACTGGCCAATAGCACCTCCCATTTATGTTTGGTGATGTTTTGGAGTTGCATATTGGGAATATATCGATCTACATAATACCCGGTCTTGATGAGAACAACTCTGCTGGTCTTGAAGAGTACAACTCTGCTGGTCTTGAAGAGCACAACCCTGCTGGTCTTGAAGAGCACAACTCTGCTGGTCTTGAAGAGCACAACACCGCTGGTCTTGAAGAGCACAACACTGCTGGTCTTGAAGAGCACAACACCGCTGGTCTTGAAGAGTACAACTCTGCTGGTCTTGAAGAGCACAACAGTGCTGGTCTTGAAGAGCACAACACCGCTGGTCTTGAAGAGTACAACTCTGCTGGTCTTGAAGAGAAGAACACTGCTGGTCTTGAAGAGCACAACACTGCTGGTTTTGAAGAGTACAACACCGCTGGTCTTGAAGAGTACAACACTGCTGGTCTTGAAGAGCACAGCACTTCTGGTCTTGAAGAGTACAACACTGCTGGTCTTGAAGAGCACAACTCTGCTGGTCTTGAAGAGTACAACACTGCTGGTTTTGAAGAGTAAAACACCGCTGGTCTTGAAGAGTACAACACTGCTGGTCTTGAAAGCTGTATAGTTAAATCAGTTCCCATTACATAAGATTTGATAATATTGACCACAAGTACAGAACAACGTTAGTCAATTTTACATGCATATGTAAATAAAAATATTTATTTTATATTATTTAGTAAGATTTTTATTCATTTATTTATTTTGCCAAATCCGATACAAAACTAAATATTTAATTATATATTATGTGGAACAACAATATAATATCACAAAATAATTTCGTGTAAAGATATCAGCTACCCCACAGGGCTGGTCGATCGGTCTAAGGCCTTATACCCCCATTAAACTTTATCACCACTAGTAACCAGATGCTCAAATACTGACAGAACTTACTGACATGAGTACAACGTCCAACACCTCACCACAGTTATCAGCGCGTGTTCCAACGAAACTAGGGTTCCATTCCTGGAATAGTCGTATATTTATTATTGGTAAATTATCTTATAGGGGATTGAATACGGGGGTTTTGTTAGTATTAGGATAGTTTGTAGGTCGTGTTAATACCATTAGTGTGTTCGAAAAGTGCACGTAATATACACACCCAATAAAAAATAATCTCTGTAGTTGGTTTAATCATTTGTTTTCATAGTTCCAGGCAAATACCGGTGCGCTTACTTTTAGCAACTTTCCTAATTTTTAAGACATTATATATTATATTTAAATTAGTGTAAGTTACTGATATCCTAAACACTACGTGTGAATATAAATATAGCCCTGCCTAGATTAGCAACAATGTGTCCCATTACTGAGTACAGTCTGAAAGGTGAACTAATGTATTCTTGGAAAGTCAAACCACAGGCGATTGAAACGTACCTACAGTAGCCCCATGACTTCTTTGGTGCTGACTGACAGTTCACAGCTGACTTCTGACAGCCAACATTTAGGTATATACCTTCATTTAGGTATATACCTAAATTTTGACTGTCAGAAATGACAGCTGCTAAACACATGTTTTTGCAGATCATATGGTTCGGCCGTAGGGATATATAATTTGGTCTGGTAGCTTTTCAAAGCCGTCAGCTGTCAGCTGTCAGCTGTCAGTCAGCACCAAAGAAGTCATGGGGCTACTGTAAGAAGACTGACTACCAGTTGTGAAATATTAGTCTTGTGTTTCCTCATTATTTTGTTGCAGACCTACATGTTGTTATGAGATTTAATCGTAATTTGTTATCGAACGTATAACTAAGGTTATAAACTATGTATTTTATTACAATCAATATAATAATGTATCTGTGAGTCAAGTAATCGTCTAATAAAGTGTACACACGATCGCATGCATACAGGAAGGGAAAACAATTTGTTTTACCTGACTTGTGAAAACTATCTTCAATCAGTTTTACATACCAGAACTCAAAACCCAAACTTACTCATCGCAGATGATTTTTGACAATGTATAATTGAATCGAATTTAATAATTATAATAATAAATAACACAGTAATACATTATCATTGACATAAACCAAACTTCAAATGTATGGCCATAAATTGTATAAACTTTGTATAAAGTGATCAGTTTCTTATATAAAAATTTTCAATCCATCTCAAGTGGGTAAGTTCTGACAGATACGTGCTCCATATTACCTGTACTGCAATTCAAGAGTGGAATATCTTATTTTATATTTTCCTGTATTCATACGTCAATTCAAGTGGAACTGGGCTGTTATTTTTGGTAAATTTTATAAACTATAAAATACCACTAAAATAACAGTAAAAAGTTTTCAATTTTGTCCGATAAAAAGAGGGGTTTGTATTTTCTAAAAGGCCCTTTCTAATAAAATTGTACTATATAAACGCATGTTTATTCAACTATTAAATCTGGTAGAGAATTAAAATCGGGCATAAATCGTTTCTACTCGCCGTTTCAGACATGTATTTAACTTCCTCAACATGTTTCTCTCGTATTTCAACAGTGTAGTGGTTTATGGAGCACCCGTTGTTTGGCATGTGTTTACCCCCCTCTACCCCCTCCACATACATGGGGCATGTGTGTGCGTTTCCGAGCGCAGGGCAATACAAGTGTCGGGTCATAGATCATAAGTTGGCCCGCACACCCGCCCAACGAATTGTGTTGTGAGAGGGTGAGGGGGGAAGAGAGATGTGGGGGGGTCTAAGTGTCTGCACTTGATGGCCTTACACACACTCACACACACAATAATACACGTACACTCAATACTTCTAAACCCTGCTTCAGTGTCCGAAAGGTCTAAGGCAGGGGTCTTCAACATTTTTTAAGGTCCAAGGAGCAAAGTTCCGGTCTCTTGTTGGCTCGCAATAGTGTACCGACAGTATTAGGAGTGAACACTTAATATATTACTTTTCTTCTGTTGTCCCGAGTGCCTCAGTTGTGGTGGGAGAGTACGAATACTCACGAATATGTTCGAACACTCCCGACTATGTTCAAACACTCCCAACTATGCTCGAACACTCTTGGCTATGCTCGAACACTCCTGGCTATGCTCGAACACTCCTGGCTATGCTCGAACACTTCCGACTATGTTCGAGCACTCCCGACTATGTCCGAATACTCCATACTATGTCCGAATACTCCATACTATGTTCGAACACTCCCGACTATGTACGAACACTCCCGACTATGTACGAACACTCCCGACTATGTACGAACACTCCCGACTATGCTCGAACACTTCCGACTATTTACGAACACTCCTAACTATGTTCGAGCACTCCCGACTATGTACGAACACTCCCGACTATGTACGAACACTCCCGACTATGTCCGAATACTTCAGACTATGTTCGAACACTCCCGACTATGTCCGAACATTCCTGACTATGTACAAACACTCCCGACTATGTACGAACACTCCCGACTATGTACGAACCCTCCTGACTATGCTCGAACACTTCCGACTATTTCCGAACACTCCCGACTATTTTCGAACAATCCCGACTATTTCCGAACACTTCCGACTATTTTCAAGGACTCCCGACTATGTATGAACACTCCCGACTATTTCCGAACACTCTCGACTATGTACGAACACTCCCGACTATGTACGAACACTCCCGACTATGTACGAACACTCCCGACTATGTACGAGCACTCCCGACTATGTCCGAACACTCCCAAAATACTACTCTCTCCCTTGTCTACTAGAGTTTTCATTCGCCGTCTCAAGGTACATTCGTATAAAAACGTAATATTTTTCTTCTCGCATAAATCAAAAATAGTTTATAAAATAACTTAAAAAACGTATTTATTTTATTATTGGAATGTATAAAATATAAATCTGTATTTGACATATTTTTCTCTTCAGATAAGTTTATATATTTCATGAGCCAGTGGGCCGAAAAAATGTTACGGCGGGCCGCGGGTGTAAGATCCCTGGTCTAAGGTGTAAACTCTTGCACTAGAGTAGTCTACCAATGACGAGGAGATATCAGGGTTGGAATCCCGGTATGTTACCAAATTGGTTCTCTACATTTCATCTTTCTTCATGAAAATATGGGTACATTTCCTGTAAAACCAACCTTCCTCATTCCTTACACACTAAAGTAATTAATACATATGCGTTTAACCCTAACAGATGGTAATACTAGTTGATAAAAATTAAAATTAAACTATGTGAGTCATGAGTGGGAAGATAAGAGGGATCACAGGTCTAGTAAAGCTGAGTTCGATTCCATATGCATGTCCAAATTAATTTAATATTCTTGCACGAGCTAGCTTTTTATCAATCGGAAATTAATATTATCTTATATTTTATCTGGATATTAAATTAATCCAATCCGTAAGTCGTGTCTTCAGAAACCTACTGTAAGAATCACACGATAATAAAAATTGCGACTTAACACAGTCTACACTAAATCTGACTGAAGGTTGTGGGTTATGCTCTTATCTGTTTAGCTGAGTCTTCTGTGTAAATGTTATTTATTGTGGATTTTTCTATCCTCTCTCCAAGCTGAACGAGTGGATATCCACTTTACTAGCCTCCCCCTCCATAACCCTAAGCTCAAAATGTTAATATCTCTTGTTTTGAACATATTTAGTAAATAAAATATTAAAATAGTTTGGTACTAGCCCCTGTCTTTTAGTCTTCCCCACACAACACAAATGTTGTGTGAGGTTGCCTAAGACACTCTGAGCACCATCTCTTGGTCTCTGTTTGCGAACTCACCCTATTCCTGGCGTATGAGTAATTATTTTCAAAGTGTATGTTTGATATTACATTCAAATTGTACAACTACAGTCCAAGAAAAGGCGTTTAAAAATTCAAACTTTTTTTACAGTCAACCTTGATAACATCTTACCATATTTGTATTGTTATTTTCTAGGTAGTGATAATAACTATCAAAATTAAAAGATACAGATAATATGGATTGACGTATGAATACATTAAAGTAAATCTAGTAACTTTTATAGCTGTCAGATATGTCTCTTATTCTGAAATTCTGCCCAAAGCCAGCAAACAATATGGCCGACTCTCAATTTTTGTGGCGATCACTCCTTCATCCCTTTTTACGCTAATCGCACAAATGCTTCTACTAGCTAAGTTGGTTTAGGAGGAAAACTCGTCGGGGTTGTAAAAGGGGGATAGTTATGGAACTAAATTATTTCAAAGAGAGTTCTACTCCTTTAGTTATCATGCTTCGTATCCTTTTCGCATATTTTCAACCTTTAGTTCTCTTATATTCTATAATATATCTCTCGCTTTATTATGTTGCAGGGAAATACAATAAAATTTAATGGTCGTCGATAAAATACATTTCTACCCTCTTTCCTTGTCAATTGAATAAAATACTAATGTAGTTAGTATGTATATATAGGCCTATATATATATATATACATAATATGTGTATATATATATATATACATAATATGTAAAATGTGTCTGTTGTTCATCACCCCATATAGAATGTTCATGCCAATAAACTCAAAATATAATTATCTACGTTATCGAATTTCAAAATATAGTATAAAATGTTGTGCTGAACGTTTATTGAATATAAAATAAAGTCCCATGAGTATTATTATTATTATTATTATTATTATTATTACTATCAGGTCTTCTGTCTCACGACAGGCACATTCCTTTTGTCAGTTAACTTAGACCACCAATACACCCTGTCCTCTGCCTCCTCCTTCAGCTCCCAGAATCATCTACTTTCCTTCAAGTCATCTAGTATTTAAATCCTCCTTCTTCCTAAGCTCCTCTTTCCCTCTTCTTTCCTTCCATGATGTCGTGCAGAAAACAGTTCCTCCTAAGGATGTGTCCGACCCAATTTGCTTTGTACCGAAGAATCACATCCAAAATGGTTCTCTTCTCACCCACTCTTCTTAGGACTTCATTTGTCTCCCTGTCTGTCCACCTGATCTTCTCACCCACTCTTCTTAGGACTTCATTTGTCTCCCTGTCTGTCCACCTGGTCTTCTCAAGTCTTCTCCAGCACTACATTTCAAAACTCTCCAAGTATTTCTTTTCCATATTCCTGAAATTCCAAGTTTCTGCTCCATACAGCACGATGCTCCAAATGTAGCATTTCATCAGATTATTCCTCAGTTCCAAACTCAACTTACTGGTCAGCTGTAACCTCTTATTGTTTAACGAAAAACTATTATTGTTATTGTTTTTAAGAGTTTAAAGATTTTGGTGGATTGCGTTTAAATAATACATGGCATATTTAAATTGGCTACAATTATATTTTCTTGCGTAATTTTGTAATTTCTATCCTATACAATCTAGATGCACAATAATTGGTTTTAAATCAAATGGCTTAGAATGTATTAATGTGATGTTAATAATTTAGTCCAGGCTTAGGCTTAATTATAAAGATTTCAAATTGTAAAGATCTCGAATTTTCAATTAAATGTTGGCCTAAGAAAATATGTACTTTTACTGAAACTTAAAATTTGGAATATTATTATCTTTATCTATCTTTCAAATAATAGTGAATTATATATTGTAATATTAAAATTATAGATAGGCCTGGATTTACCTCAATATCATGAATCAATATTATGTAAAATGTCACTTTTTTTAGCTTTGCGTCATACTCTCTGTTCAGGTTATGCGTAAATGTAATAAATACGCTAATGATATAGGAACGAAGAATGTTAAATTTAGTGGAGGTATACCGGCATTTTTATGGAGGGAGAGTGGAAAACTATTTAGAAGAAGCCTATTAAAAAGCAGAGACTTCCCCCTCCCCCGCCATGTTCTGCTACCTGTCCAAACTACAATCACTTTAAATACTCTAATAGGGTGGGAAAGAGGTTGGTATAATTTAATGGAACTGTATCCACAATTAAGTTGGAAATAATATAAGAAAACAATTTAGTACATGTAAGGCGTGGCTAAATGTTGTAGCCGAGTGTGGTAAAATAGAAACATTAAGAGTTTTAAGAATAAAGGAGTGGGATATGACTCACTGTATGGATTTTGTTGAAGCCAAGGGAGTATGCAAGGATAAGGAAGTGTGGAAAAAGGTAGTGAAGATGGATTAAGTACGGAGGTTTTTTTTTTAGCTACACGCATAGTCTCTTGCCCACCGCGTAAGGGAATGGTGTGATTATGTATGTATGTATGTATGTATGTATGTATGTATGTATGTATATATGTATGTATGTAGGTAGGTATGTACGTATGTAGGTATGTACGTATGTACGTATGTATGTATGTACGTATGTATGTATGTACGTATGTATGTATGTACGTATGTACGTATGTGTGTAAGTATGTATGTATGCATGTATGTATGCATGTATGTATGTATGTATGTATGTATGTATGTATGTATGTATGTATGTATGTATGTATGCATGTATGTATGTATGTATGTATGTATGTATGTATGTATGTATGTATGTATGTATGTATGTATGTATGTATGTATGTATGTATGTATGTATGTATGTATATATGTATGTATGTATGTATGTATGT
>CABFWB010001345.1:30737-45055 GCA_902151455.1 Timema bartmani | reverse complement strand
TTTTTTTTTTATAAAAAAGGTTTTCTTTACTTGCTCGCTTTCAGCCTCGCGTTAAAAAACAAAGGAAAGCAGACGTGCGCGGAGGAGCAGTATTGGGCCTTTATCTAATAATGAGAGGAGAACAGATGGAAGAGGGAATAAAACGTGATTAGTACGAATAAGGAACATTAGAAAGGGAACGATTAAAAACTATAAGGTTTTTTTTTATAAGACTGGAACCCTGAAATAAATGTATTATAATTGTATTTATAGAATATAGTGGTTCATGTGAGTGATTGTTTAGTGATCCAAATCCTACTACCCATCTAGACAATCTTCATACCTAAGCTATTGAGGAAGGTGGAATTTATAGAACATGTGCCCGCATTTGGAAATACGGAGAGTGAGTAGTCATTTATTAAATAATACACCCCAATACACCCAGCTTCCCTTTCATCGGTGAGTCATACTAGATGATACTGACGACCATGACTGCGTGCTCACCAGTGTGGCTTATCTTAGTTTCCGTCTAAAATAATTTTTATATTCATATAATTATTTGCTAGTACTGTTACTAAGATATTACGCAAATTCGGATACCTTTGTGTAAATTCATGGATATCTCAAAAGGGTAGCAAGCCTAGAAGAACATAAACACTAACCTGATACTAAGAATTATCAACCTCCCTTTAATACAAAATGTATAGATTAGAAATAAATTGCCAATAGTTCATCCCAAAATAATACTAACATTGTTTTCGATTAAATTGCTATAAAAAAAACTTAGGATTTGAATTTGTTAAAAACCTAAATAATTTAGGATAATATATTTTAATTTATTTAAGATATTTTGTATTTAAAATATTTACAAAGAAATTATCTGAATTGGAAATTTCTCTTAATCTTAATTACTCTCAAAGTGATTTACATGGGAAAATGAAAATAGCCCTTTTATTTGTAATGGTTAAACAATATCTAGATACAAGATTTAATAAAAATCACTAGAGCAAATTTAGAGAGTAATGATTTTGTTTCTTTTTTTAAACTTTAAGTAAACTACCCTTAATTTTAGGGTTAAATATCTAATTCCAAAAAAAACTCTTGGGGGAAATCCATGAAATCATAGATACCAAGTTTCAGTTCGATCGCTAATATCCCTTAGGCTCTAGGCCAAGATACAGACTAAAAGCATAATGAAAACAGTTTCAGTTTCAGGGGTCATGAAACTTCGACATTTGTCAAAATCTCTAGCTAGATTTTTTTTTTACGATTACAATACTTCTTTCTCCGAGGAGTCGGGAGGTAGTAATAATTAAAATATTATGTTTAAAATTAAAAATGTTGCCTCTCAAAATATAAATTTTATCCACACCAAGCAGTAAATGATGAATAAGTTATTCAAGATGGTGACTTAATCCAATATAATAATAATAAAAACAAACCATAATTATTATTATAATGCATACATTTATCATATTAAATTAGCTAATTATTCTTGATGGTTTGATATGGACTATATTTTAATTTTGTTGAGAAACCAGCTTTAACTTTTAAACATTTATTTATTTATTTTTAATTTCTTATCAAGTAAGCATATTTATATTTTTATCAAAGTCGGTAAAGGGTTTTTCGTAAAACAATGTATCATTCATTAATAATTACCAGTACATTCACATAATAGCTATCAAACACGCTAGTCTTGATTCAAACCCCATCCAGTTGCCTCAAGAGTGGTTTCTACCATATCGTAGTTTGACATCAAATCTCCAATGGGAATATAGGTGCATTTGTTCACATTCATCCTTAAAATTTATAAACAATGAATTAATTTATGTACGGTCCCATTTTCAAAGGAAGAACCTTATCTGACAGTCAGAACAGTTACTAGATCTACTTTAATAGGAAGAACCTTATCTGACAGCTAGAACAGTTACTAGATCTAATTTTATTATGAAGAACCTTATCTGACAGCTAGAACAGTTACTAGATCTAGTTTTATAGGAAGAACCTTATCTGACAGCTAGAACAGATACTAGATCTACTGTCATAGGAAGAACCTTATCTGACAACTAGAACAGTTACTAGATCTACTTTCATAGGAAGAACATTATCAAACAGCTAGAACAGCTACTAGATCTACTTTCTTACGAAGAACCTTATCTGACAGTCAGAACAGTTACTAGATCTACTTTCATTGGAAGAACCTTATCTGACAGCTAGTGCTAGAACAGTTACTAGATCTACTTTCATAGGAAGAACCTTATCTGACAGCTAGAACAGTTACTAGATCTAATTTCATAGAAAGAACCTTATCTGACAGCTAGAAGTTACTAGATCTACTTTCATAGTAAGAAACTTACATGATGACTAGAAAAGTTACTAGAGCTACTTTCAAGTATTCATACGTCAAGTGTTGGGATCTGCAGCTGTCTTTTATGACTTGTGAAATTATACATATAGACTAATGTAGTAAAATGTTCTATTCGACGAAATTTTTTAAACTTTTTTATAAGGCCCTTCTTGTAAATAAATATTGGACTATATTACTCCACAGTAAAGATGAGAGTTTTTTTTTTCAAAGTAAACCTAGATTTTTGAGTATTTTACTATGAAAGAAATGTATTTAATTAAAAGTATGAACCCAAAAAAAAACAAAGCTTTTACCCACGTTCATGGAACGCACCCCTTTAAATAAAGTGCGTTCGAACGTTCCTCAAGAATGATTGTTACCCATTAGCTTGGCTTGGGAGTGAAAATAAAGCATTTCTCCACGCCACTGTATTCTTACCTTGACATAGCACCCTCGTTCTCCTGCCTCCTAATCCTCTTAACGTCTCTACTAAGAGGATGGAACGTCTAAGGACTTTAACCAAACATACTTAGCAAAGCCCCCCCCCCTACCCCCCACCTTTAACCACCTGGTCTTAGCCCCTTCAGACCTCTCTTTCTCTTTACTTTTAACTTTTATGTGTGAGCTACCTTTGCTTGTAATTTATATTATGAATTGCTTAACATTATACAGGGTGCTCACTGTTTCCACATAGTCGGTAAAGGGTGGATGGGCAAAAGCGGTGGGGGGAGGAGGAGGTGGGTGAAAAGGTGGAGGATAATTGGAGAGTGAAGCTGTTCAAAAGAACATAACGCACAGTTTAGAGTGGTTGGAAAAGAGGGGGGGGTTCTCAAAAACTTTGAAACTTTCTTGAAAGATGGAAGGGGTCTGTGATTACGAACGAAAACAAAATTTAAAAAAAATTATTGTAATTTTTTTGAGAAGATTTAATTTTTAATTTACACACCTCGTGTGGTCTAATGTGCCACTTTTGGAATGCTCTAGATTTCCAATTACGGGGAGATCAAGGTTCGAATCTCAGTTGGTGTACTGAGGGTGTTTTTTTACAAAATTGTTTTACATCCTCCCTCCAAGCAAATGTGGGTACACTTCCTATAAATATAACCTCACTAATCCCTAAAACCATTAATGTTACAAGTACAGAAGCGTTTAACCTGAACGGTTATTAAGACGCGGTGCTAAAAAACAGAAAATATGAATTCAAAGGGCGCCGCTTACTTTAAAGAAGATATGAACACACTGTTATATTTCCTATGGAGATGGCAGTTTCGAAACTTCGAAACAATTTTTTTTAAATCCTCCGATCTCAAAACTGAGACATTTCACGTCAAAAGTCTGTAAGGATTAGATGATTTAATTTTTTTAATCTTAATTAATCCATTTAAGATAATAAAAATTAAAGGTTTTTGATTCCTATCTTTTTCTTCTATTTTGTCGTGGTCAATATTTCTAGAAAACAAACCATTTCTCAAACGACTCGTGATTTTTGGACGTCTACAACGGGTCTGTAGCTCCGGTAGGTGGCACCCTTAAGAATATCACCAACAAATAATCATATATGTTTAGTAAAAGTTTTAATTTATACTTTGTGTGCCACGTTTTCAAAATATTTCAAGCTATCAACACATTTACCCCGGTGAGATTGGGTGGATATAATTAAAGGAAATGTACACCCACATTCGCGTTGAGAGAGGGTGGAAAAACATTTACTAAAATAAAATTTCAGCACACCAGACTGAAATTTGAACTCCAACACTATCATCTGTTGTAAGAGTGACTGACGCCCTAGTCAGTATGACCACCGATGTGGGTTTAAGGCTAATTTTGAAATACAGTACATGTTCTAAGTTAGTTTAAACTTGAGCTAGATTATCAGTTGGCGTGTGAAAATAAACAAGAATTTACAAAGTAAATTTACAAAACTTTTGTTTTAGAGCTGGAATTAATTATTTTTTTAATATTTCACTAAACTTTATATTATTATTATTATTATTATTATTATTATTATTATTATTATTATTATTATTATTATTATTAGCACCGCGTCTTACTTTGTGAGATGAAATAGAGGACCTACAGTTTAACGTGGAATCCGAACCACGGTAGAGGCCTGGCATTCCTCACATTCACAAAACTTTATATTAATAACATAGTTAGTATCACGAGCTTAAATTTATATACCCATAATATTATAGAGATGATTTACTAGCCAAACCATTATTTGTGCTATATAGTTTTTAAAATATTTAAAATATTTAGAAAGTATTGGTGTTTATTGAACTTAATATAGATTTTGTTAACAAAACTTTCAACTCAAGAATCCCCGACGTTAACTTTTTATTCTCCTAATTCTTGCTCAACCAAAAGCCTCAATGGTGCCGTCTTAAAAGGAAAAAAAAAATCACTTTATGAAGAAAAAAGAAAAAAACTATCGAAACACTCGATTTTGAATTCAATTCAGAAGTTGCTATCCCTGGTGTTGCATATTCATGTAAAAAAAAATTGTAAGTCAAAAAGTTATTCTTTTGGTTGTTCCTCCCCAACCCTCTGCCCTATTTTTTTGTTTTTTTTGTTTCTATACTTCGAGAACAGCTGTTACATTTGTAATTCTTTTAAAAGAAAAACAATCTAAAAACATTCCAAAGTGACAAAAGAATTTGCAACTTGGAGATACTCAAAGATAATACTTACCCCGTACGTGCTGTCAATAGCAGACTGGCTACAAAACATGGAGAATGTTATACCGGGATCACCATCAACTTAACTTTAACTTAACGTAACGTTCACTTAAAGTTAACTTAACTTAAGAAAACAGATGTGTGATCAATATTCACGTTACTTAACATAACAACTCGAGCCAAAACATCTGTATTCTCGAGTATGATCTGTGATTTGTACTAGTTTTACAGTGATGATCTGTGAATGTTTACAGTTTTCAATCGATATAATAAATATCTATTACTAAACTTTTATGATAAATTTAGCTTTCTTATCTTAGTTTAATTATTTTGTTTCAATTTCTGATCACTAGAACTTAAAGAGTAAACCTTGCTCATAAAATCAACAAATCAATTAATAAATAGCTCTGTTGACGTCACTCGCATAATGATTGGCTGTCTAGATCACGTGATACATTCAAGTAACATTCACTTAAAGTAAAATTCCTCCCAGGACATCTCTTACGTTAAGTTAACTGCAAGTCAACGTTAAGTTAACTGCATCGTGATCGCTTCCACTTAAACATTCGAGGAGAACCTTTACGTTAAGTTAACTTTAAGTTAACGTTAAATTGGTATTAATCCTAGAATTACAGTTCTAAGTGGTAGCCATTTTGTTTAAGGCTTTGTTCCCTTTATGAAAGGCAGGATATATGTTAATACCGAGAGGAGAATATTTGTTCTTAAGGTTGCTGAGTTTTGGCCAATCAGATGCTGTTGTAGGTTTTAATATTGACCAAACCTTAAAAAGTTCACGAGTTTGTTATTTACTGGAATGAGTGAAAAACTGTTGTGTATGGCCCTATACATATGTAGACTTGTAAACTTAGTTTAAAAGTTTACATTTTTCACTATGACATTTTTTGTTGATTGTTTAAACCTAAATGCCCCTGGAAACTAAAAGTGTCTGGTATTGGAGCGTAGGAGAGATATTTGTGAATCGAAACAAGTCATTTCATAGGGATAGTTGCAACACGTTGTGTTGTCATTTGTATTTTCCTCATCCCCTGTTTATTCTCCTACTGACAAGACAGCTCCGCCCAGGAATTTTATAAGCCCACTGGGTTTCTGGTGTTAAGGAGTTTCTGATAAAACTATTCTAGCACCTTAAGAGCTCGATTTAGCAAACAAGATTCATTTTCAACTTTAATTTTATTAAAAAATATAATTCCAGATTGGTTTTAAAAACCATTAACCCACATAATCATATTTTTTTGTGCTCCACATTTTACTCCCGTCCAGACTGTTCTAAATTGATTACGCCAAGAGGTTAGATATGAGTAAAGTATTATTTGGAATAAATGCACCTGCATTGAAAGAGGCGAATCCATATTAAAGCTTTCCGATAAACACCAGATTAGAAGATATTGATGCCTTTATCCAAGTTTCCACCGATGCGGGTCATGTCAATATAATAATAAATGCTTTTTAAATACTTTATAATATACTACCACTCAGAACCGCTTCCATTTTTATAAATTATAAAGTATTATAGAGATAAAATATCTTAAATTTTTAAACGAGGATACAAATGTGTACAACTTGAACGAAACTGACCAAAAAAAATTAATTTTCTTGAAAACGTAAAACTAATATAATAAATTAAAATTTATGGCATGAAAAGTAGATGAGAGCGAATACTAAAGAAATTTGAGTTTAAAGTCAAGTTTTAGTGGTCTGTTGTTCGATCTCAACTCGAAGGTTTAAAAAAATTATATATAATTATATATATATATATATATTAAATCAGGTAAAATAAATATAAAGGAATACTACTTTCTGTATATATATAAAATTTCACAGAAAGTAGTATTCCTTTATATTTATTTTACCTGATTTAAAATATATATATAATATTAGAACAAATTAATTTAACTTGGAATTTTTACCGATTTTTTTTTAAAAAACATTTGAGTTGAGATCGAACAAAAGATAATATAAATAAATAAATATAAAGGAATACTATTTTCTGTGAAATTATATATATATATTATATATATATAATATATACTATTTTCTGTGAAATTATATATATTATATATATATATAATTTCACAGAAAATAGTATTCCTTTATATTTATTTTACCTGATTTAAAATACATATATATTTATTTAAATAATTTCTACAACTACATTAAATGTATTTAAAAATCTGATCACAATCTTTAACACACACAAAATATATAAATTAAGTAGAAATAAATGTTACCATTTATGGTTCATGCATGGAGCTATATAAAAATATTCAGCTTGAAGTATATATATATATTTATTACAAATAATATTCTATATTGCCAGAACTCTAATAAAACTCAATATTTTCATTCAAACTCAAGTAGATTATGAACAAGACTCGAAGGGAAAAATACCTACTCACATACACCTATTAAAACTGCACCTTTTTAAAGATAACATAAAATGTGTATTTAGATACAAGTTTTTCTGCACACAATAAATAAATACAACTTTATAAGTAACATGTAAATATATGTTCAGTACAACGGAAAAACGCTTAATTCACACTTATACTCCGATAGTCATTGTTAATTTATTTTGAGTGTTTACTCCTAAAGGCATGTTTTATAATAACGGTCGAAACTGTTTTGGATGTATTTGAATCTCATTTGGGATGGTATACCCGCCATGTTACAACACTAGTAACAGCATGTATGTGGCCAAGTTGTTTATGCACACACATTCGACTTCAAACATATATGGTGAATATGATTTACTGCCCTGGCTTTACAGAGCAGACACAAAATAGCATATTAAAGTAGGAGGGATGCGGGGGAGGGGGGTGGAACACGATTTATAGCACGTCATAAATTGTTTTCTGTAAAAATTATTCTTTTGAATAGTTGAAAGTAATAGACACCCACAAAATGATCCCATAATTTAGTTAGACCCGGTGCGATATGTATTGTACACTCCATTTATAAAGGTCTTATTACACTACGACTCTTTGTTATAAACTGCACCATAGGGGAACCAAGCAAGGTAGCAGTCTTACCTTGACTGATTACACTATGGCCCTATCTTATAATCTGCACCATAGTGGAACCAAGCAAGGTAGCAGTCTTACTTTGACTGATTACACTATGGCCCTATCTTATAAACTACAGCATAGTGGAACCAAGCAAGGTAGCAGTCTTACCTTGACTGATTACACTATGACCCTATCTTATAAGCTACACCATAGTGGAACCAAGGGAGGTAGGTAAGCTTGTTTTCGAATAATAAAGCTAAGTGTACAGTTCTGCCCAACAGATGTGACCAACTCTCCAGCAAGAAAGAAGGACGTAAATGTTTGTAAAGGTTTGAATGAACGTGACTGTACTTGTAGAGTAGATATTATGTTTAACTTTGAGTTATGATCGTGCGTTTGCAACGCTCAAAGCCCGGCCCAGTAACAATCAAGTCCTGTCAAAACGAGAGGGAAAACAAGGAAAGTTCGGCGATCTAATTTCTGCCTGATATTCAAAATAATATAGAAGAGGGTTATAATCCCTTTGGGGTTTGTTTAATTACTACCCACACAATGCTGTATACATCACGTCATTATCTCTCCTCTAGATGGACATAGAACTCAGAGATCTAGTAGAGAATATTTTAAGTAGATAAGGCCCCAGGTTTGGTTCCCGTGGTTAGCTGGATTATTTTTTTAAACGAAATGAACTCTTTACTTTCTCTCGACACCTCAGAGAGAAAGTATTGTGATCGTCCAGAAATCAAACTCAAGATTTTAATAAATGTCAACGTTTCATGACCCCCTGAAACAAAAAAAATTGGTTTTCGCAATACCGTCTGTCTGTCTGTCTTTCTGTACCTCGGGCTAGAACCAAAACTATTCTACCGATTGTACTAAAACTTGGTATCTGGGGTTTTCATAAGGTCCCTCGAGTTAAAAAAAAAATTAAACATCTAACCCTAAATTTAAGGGTAATTTACTGAATAGCAAAAAGAGGGGAAAAAATACTTTCTCAAAATTTGATCTAATGATTTTGATTAAATTTTATATTTAGGAACTGTTTATCATTATAAACAAGATGGCTATTCTCATTTTTGTATGAAAATGACTTTGAGGGTATTTTACATCGGGGAAATTTTACAATTTTCATCATTTCTTTACAGCTATTTGAGATACCAAATGATTTATCATACTAAAGTTGTAGTACTATTAAAGATAAACATATTTTATTTGAAGTATATTTTTATATAATCAATCATTTCAGAGCTATAAACAAATATATATAATTTTTAATTCAGGTCTTTGATTATTAATTCTATTCTTATGCTCTTTTGTAGAAAAATATGCTCCTATTTTTTCAATATTTCTGTAACTGTGTGTATTATTACATTTATGCTCTTTGTTGGAGTGTTTCTACAACAGTGTATATTATTTAGTTTCACAAATTGAACAAGTATTTAGTAAACTTCTTTATTTTAAGATTAAAGAGAAAGAAGGTCTGTGCGATGCACGGTTCCATTTATTTTAAAAAGTGTTCCGTTGAAGTTACGGTAAGTGTGTATGAAAAAATTGAAATTTGTCCTTGTTTAATGAAAATAAAATAAATTAGACTTAAAAACCATTCACTCCTTTATGTATTACTAAAAAGATATTAACTTATATTTAGGTAAAGTATGTGTCCTTGTTTAATGAAAATAAAATAAATTAGACTAAAAAACCATTCACTCCTTTATGTATTACTAAAAAGATATTAACTTATATTTAGGTAAAGTATGTATCTATAATTTTGTCAAAAAGTACTGAACATGAATCGTGCGTCCTAAATGAAGAATCCGTGAAGCGACATTTAGCCTTCCAATGTCCAAATGTTCCCTACCCCTAGTTTAAGATTAATGTTTTTTCAATCTTGACTTGAAAATGACTCATTAAAATTAGAGGTTACTTGGTGGTCTAGGGGTAAGGTGTCGGACTTCTATGCTGGGGGTCCGGAGTTCAATCCTCGGTCCCGGCACAGATGTATCTGATAACCAAACCCTTCCCTCACCTCTGACAAGACGTGTATTAATCACGACTTGTGAATGTGTGGAATGCCAGCCCTCCACCGTGGTTCGGATCCCACGTTAAACTGTAGGTCCTCCATTTCATCTCAAAATCACCCTACCATTACACATTATCATAAGTGCGTATAACCTGAACGGGTAGTAAGACGCGGTGCTAATAGTAATAGTAATAATTAAAATTAGATCTGGCATATTTATAAAAAATTAATATATGAGAAATTTTAACCTGAATTAAAATGTGTTTGTAATAGTTTCTATTTTCTTGGTATACTATCACTTAAATGAGCACTTAAGCACAAGCATTTAACCCACCGTAGCCCTCACCTGTGGTCATCTGGAGTATATGTCAATCTCATCTAATCGGTGACAGGAAGGTCTGGGTTCAAATCCCGGTGACGTGGGCAAAATTGTGTTTGTTTACCTAAAGTGTTTTCTTCTCGTCACCCAATGCAGATGTGAATACATTTCGTCTAAAATCCTACCTTCCACGTTCCTACTTTATTGGTGGGAGTATTCAAATATCCAGGACAGGTAATAAATCCCAGTGGAGGGGTCGATTACCACTGATATATCTATAGAATATGGTAGGACTATGCCAGGTATTGTTAAGAGGGGAGGGGTGGGGGGATATTTAGGAATATAATACATCATGAGTGCACCTGATAAGGGTTTGAACCCTGGTCTTATAATCGGCAACATTGTGTAACGCTATACCTTTTAGAACACGCAAACACCCCTTAGCAAATATTTTGTTAATATCAAGGGTTCGGAACCGCGTGGTTGAAAAATGTATGAACTGTAAGTGAGAAATGTAAGAACTGTAACTGTGAAATGTAAGGACTGTAACTGAGAAATGTAAGAACTGTAACTGAGAAATGTAAGGACTGTAACTGAGAAATGTAAGGACTATAACTGAGAAATGTAAGAACTGTAAGTAAGAAATGTAAGGACTGTAATTGAGAAATATAAGGACTGTAACTGAGAAATGTAAGAACTGTAACTGATAAATGTAAGAACTATAACTGAGAAATGTAAGGACTGTAACTGAGAAATTTAAGAACTGTAAATGAGAAATGTAAGGAGTGTAACTGAGAAATGTAAGAACTGTAACTGAGAAATGTAAGGACTGTAACTGAGAAATGTAAGGACTAACTGAGAAATGTAAGGACTGTAACTGAGAAATTTAAGAACTGTAACTGAGAAATGTAAGGACTGTAACTGAGAAATGTAAGAACTGTAACTGAGAAATGTAAGGACTGTAACTGAGAAATGGTGATGTGTGTAGTGTTTTAGAAAGTTCCCTTCTAACCGTGTTCTAACTCTCCATTGGCGCCGAAATCTGACCCCCTAAAAGAGCGGCAACCCGCCGAGACTGACAGCAACGTCGCTATTGGTTAGTAAGTCAACAGTTCACTTAATATAACCCAGCGCACACACTCACACGCACACGCACACGCGCACACGCACACACGCACACATAAGAGAAAGGGGGGATGCAATAACAAAGAGGACGGCTCTTACCGGACCAAACAAGCCGACAAATATTAATTCGCTCCGATTTCCAATCGATACAACTTTTAATTGAATTCCCGACGAGTGTTGTGTGATTTTGGTTGGATTCGGTTGAATTTTTTGGTGGTTATTTTTTTTTTCCCCAGCTTACTAATGGGATGGGCTGTACACACTGTTCTCTTATAAAATAGACCTCCGATAAGAGTTTAAGGCCCGCCTAGGTGGCCGCATGGTCTAAGGCGTCACTCTTACAATAGACTGGACTGTCGATGGGGGATATGAGGTGTCTGAACCCGGTTGAGTGGATTGAAGGTTCTGTACGTTACAGATGAATCCTACCTTCCTCATTCTTATCTCACTAGTGTAAATATGAGGACAGACCAGACATGTGAACCCGGTGTAGTAGAGGGGAAAAAATGTTCGTACTAGCTACACAGCAGGCCTGTGTAATCTGAACGTGCCTAGGTTGTATTTGAACAGATGATATGATAACTTGTTATGGGGGTTTTAGGGTGTGATTTTAGTGGCTACTAAGGATAAAAGTGGCCTATGTCCACCGTGATGAAATATTCTGAGAATACAAATAAAAGGTACGTTGCATCGCATAGAATTTCACTCTCTGTTTTATCTTAAAATAGAGACATTTACCAAAACGGTAATATTTGTGAAGTTGGATAATATAAATTGTTGCAGAAACACTCTAAATAGCATTGATAAAATAATATACACTGTTACAGAAACATTAAGTAAAGAGGAACATCTCTATCCATAAAATAGCATTGCAATCGATTTCACATTTCATAAAAAAAAATTATTTGCTTGGTGCGTAAAAATGTATAATTTTATACAAAAATGTTTCCCATAAAATATATTTATTTTTAACAGTACTACAATTTTACATTTGTGAGTTACTTCGTATCTTAAGAAGAGAACGTGGAAAAAGATCAGTATTTTTATAGTTTTTATAGCAATACTTTTCTTGTTCAAATTAAATAAAACATTTCTCCAGTAGAAACATAAGAGTTTGATAATTTTCTTCCCCCGGTGATATCAACAGTTGTTAAATATTTGTTTTGAGCAGTGCAGTATTATCCAACAAACTTTTTAAAATAAGAGAAAAAGTTTTCATTGAATTCCAGGACACCTTCAATAGATATTCATATAGTCTTGTATAACTTAAAATGCTTTTTTGGTTATAAAATACCTTTGAAAAATCCTGAAATCAAATTCCAACCGAAGATGTGTTATTTTTTTTTACCAATAAGATTGATAATATTATTATATATTTCTGAATAATTTATTTAAAGCTATGACATTATTATTACTATGATTACAAGTGGTTTTAGTTTCAATATTAGTGCTTTTAGGGAATTCCAAATATCCTAACATAATTTTAATTTTATTTTATGTATTTAGCTTGCACTTTTTGAACCGACTGAATATACCAGCATATGACTTTAATTTAAAGTCTTATTTGGATTTGAAAATCAATTTTGAAAATAGAAACATAATTTTTTACCGTCAACATTGATAACATCTTACTATATTACTATTGTTATTTTATATACTGACACTACCTATCAAAAGTAACAACTGAAGTTAACATGACTTAATGTATGAATATATTAAAACTGTATAAGTAACTGTAGTAACTATCAGAGACGGTTCATGCTATCAAAATTAGGCTATAACTTAAAATATATAGCAGACACAACACCCGACCTCTGACCGTTAATTCATCACCATGAAAGAAGAAACTCTACTCTCCACCAATATTGAATGTTTCGGCACTGCTGGGAATAGAACTGGAGACCTTTAGCTCGGTAAATAGATACGTTAACAAATGAGTTATGGTGACTGACTGAGTGAATTCTAAATTATTATTTATTTCAGTCCCTTCACGTCACCGAAGAATCAAACTGGGTTCTTTCCCCCAAGAGTCGGTTGGTCACTATGCTAGCTTCTACCATGTAATATTTTGGACCAAACCTGAGACTTTAATGTCTTTCTATGAACACAATAAGACACACTCAAACCCATATAAGCCTATTTATTAGGTGTTCTGTCTTTCGACATGACCGTTGCCTTGTCCAAATTGACTCCTCTAGAATGTCCTATAAGAAGCTTTCCTTTATATATCCTGAAACTTTATCTTCTTTCATGTTTGAAGTCTTCAATCAGTTGCATTCCTCATCTTCCTAGTCCCCTTTTCTCTTCCGTCTTGCCTTCTATGACGTCACTTAATGGTATACTAATTTTACATCTACAACATATATTTTTACAGTTCTGTAAATATTTTTAACTACAGGAAAACAAACTATGGACTACAACTACATCTATTATCACTGTTGCAAACAATTATTAACTTATCAACCAATAAAATATTTTGAATTTGATTTAATTTGTTTTTTCACCCCTTTTTCCGAAAATTGTGTTCGGACCATTCAAAATTTTGGACTACCGGGGTTCACTCTAACTTGGTTTTACTGTACTTGGTATTTGAATAATAAGTTTTCATGGGGAGATGAGTGGTTTTTTAAACTAAAAAGAATCTGTTCTGAAATCTCTGAACTAAAAGTTTGAATAACATGTCATTGGTTATCAAAGAGAAGCTTTCCGTTCTGTTGATTATTGAAATCTTGATTGGTCGCCATGACTGAGGGGTGGAGGGGGGAGATACAATATTGAGAAGAGGAGTTTTATCGGTGTCAACTTTTATATTTTGAAAAAA
>CABFWB010001345.1:12663-28682 GCA_902151455.1 Timema bartmani | reverse complement strand
CCCCTCCTACATCCAACCAAACATTCCTCCTGTCCCCCTCCTACATCCAACCAAGCACCATTAACGTCCTGCAACGGATCATTAAGGGTTGAAACCTTTATTGACGGTAACCTCAAACATGGGAATGTCACCGCAAATTACTCCCCCCCCCTTCCCCTCCAGGGGTCTGACACACGATAGTTAGTAGTCGCGCTGGTGGTTCCGCTACATTTTATATGGCGGGATGGAGTAAGCTATTACTTGGAGAAAAAAACTGTATAATGAGCAACGATGCGTTAATTAGTCTTGATTTATCAGGTGCGAGCGAGACTAAATGGATGGTACACCTTAGGGGAAAAAGTAACATAACACACACCATTAAAAATGATCACCATAGTTCAGAAAGTTACATAAAATGGTTAGCTTATGATTATAGAATTTAAAGTTTCTTTATTAAATGCGGATTTTTCAGGGCAATGTGGAGTAGGTTCTTCTCTACGGATGCAAGACATGGAAAACCACCCAAAGACTGCAGACATTCGTCAACAGATGTCTCAGGAACATATTGAGGGTCTATGGTGGACAGACGTAGGGTCAAATGAAGAGCTTTGTAACAAAACCAACCAGAAGCACAGACAACTGGAGATGGGAAGGTAGCAAGTGAGAATGGCTTGGCCACACTCACCTTAGGGATCAGGATGACGTCTCAAGAGAAGCTCTGGATTGGAAACAGCAAGTATGCTGATGACAGAGAAAGCTAAGGATGACTTTGGTGGAGGGCCGTCAATGAAGAAGGCCGAAAATATGGAATGATATGGGACGAGCTCAAAAGTGTCAAAGCGAATATACTTGAATGAAGAAGGTATGTGGTAGCTGTATGCTCCACGTAAAGCGTCAAAGGAATTTATATTACAACTTGTTTAAGATTAAATGGGAATAGTTTTGTAGGTGGTACACATATCCTTTAACCTGAAAGAAAGTAGTCCTAACTTGACTGATTACTGGACACCCTGATTTGTGGGGAATAAAATATTTGATTTCAGTATCAATAGTCGGTAAATAAAAAGCATTTTCGGCTAAACATGTTTTAAAAATCATCTCAAACTTAAATGCTATTGATATAAATATATATATTTAGGGGGAGAGAGTTAGAAAGAGATAGAAACTACCGGTAAATTTTAAAGATTTGCCTTTGGACACAATTTGACTGTCATAACAGGTAGCCAGATCAAACCCATTATATTACTCCTTCCTAACCAATAGGCTTTAGTTGAGGGAATATTTTTTTTATAGACTGGAAACTTTAATTTTTTATAGTAATATTAAGAAGAAAATTCTAATGGTGCTCTTGGTACTGTTTTTCTGGGGATTGTAGGCCAATAACAGTGTATCCTGCTACTAAATATGAATGTGTATAGTTTGGATAGCGTTAATTTCAATAAAAACCGTCATAATAATTGACCACTGTCCACATACAAAAGGTCAAGTAATCAATTTCGCAAAAATATTAAATTTTGTTATATTTCACGCTTATACAGAATTTTTGGAAACTCAATGCCCAAACTGCACATAATATAGTTTGTTTGAACCAAAAGTAATATAAAATCGCTATACACTTACATCCAGCAAACTATGTTGATAACATTAAATTGTGTTCAAAATTTCAGCGTGCAGCATCGAGAGAGCAAAGCTGTGCAAGCATGCGTGTACAACGGGTTACATAGGAGTTAGGCGCGTGGAACTACACACCTCGACATATTGTAGCACGGCAGCAGAACATACCACAATAGTAAACAACACACCAGTCCATCTAGAAATGAGAATACATTCAGAGGGTCATCATTAACGGTCCTACATAACAGAAAGTGCTTGCTGTTATTACATGATTGTGCAGTGATGAGCGCTTAACTCCTTTGCAACCTGTTGTACACGCATGATTGCACAGCTTTGCTCTCCCAGCGCTGTACGCCGAAACTTTAAACACAATTTAATCGTATTAGCAAAGTTTGCCGAATGTAAGTGTAAAAGTATTTTGTATTACTTTTGGTTCAAACAAGTTATATGTGCAGTTTGGGTGTTGAGCTACCAAACACCCTGTATAATACATTCTAGGCTACTACAATGAACTTAATATGTTGATATTAGTATTAACATGCTAAGTAAAAGTTCATAAAACACTTCTAGCGACATCTTGGTGTCCTTACTGATTACACTATGATTCAATACCAGAAGCTGCACCATAGTGGAAGCGATCACGGTAGCATTCTAGATAAACGGAGGGTAGGTACTTATCGAAAACTTAACATTAGTAAACTTTAATGGTATGTATTTTTTATAAACTAGATTACACGCATCATTGGGCACTCGGACAAAGGCATTAGTCTCATCTCATGTGGTTTTTACGGTGAAGATGAAAGTTGTGGTCCAAATCCCATTTGGATATAATGAGATGTTTCTTTTACTTAATGGTTTATCCATCCCCCCTCCACGCACTTTGAATGGTCACTTAAATACAATCCTAGGAACTAATGGTTCATAGTTTGGGTTCAGAGCCTGAATCGATTCATTCACTGGTTGACTGTTCTGTGAAAAGTATCTTAATAATAACACTGGATCTTTTAAAATATCGTTCATGTCTTACGTCACTCAATAGTTTATATTACTCTCATATTTACTGTACTTACTCTAGGGTATTGAGGACTCGAAAGTTCATTGTCACACTTACAAAAGTATACCAACTATCCTAAATTGAGCTAGTTCTATCCAGTCCACCTCATTACATCCCATCTCTTTCAGGTCCATTCCATCTGCATCTAGTTCTCCCCAATTGTTTCTTCCCGTTGGCTTTACCAGTCGGTACCCTGAGCACGGTTCTATATTCTCCCATTCACGATGCATGTCCTGCCCACCGTAATATTTTACTTTACTTTACTTTACTATACATCTCTTACAGTTTACAGCCTGTAGTCTGGGTCAGTGTATTACAAGTCATATATTTTCCATTGCCAGCTTGATATGCCTGTCATAGCTTCATATACCTTATAATCTAACTTAAGACTAAGACCAGCACAACATCCAGTCCCCGACCGTTAGTTTATCAATGTGAAAGGGTAAACCCACATTTCACCAATGACAATTCTTTTGGCTATGCAGGGAATCAAATCTGGGACCCTTATTTCGGTAGGCAGACACGTTATCGACCGAGCTAAGAAGTCGGACACACCATAATCTGCGAGATTGTATTATCCTAACAATGTTTTTTGATGAGTACAGGGTATGTAAACCATCGATATGTAACTTCCTCCACTCCCCAGTTGCCCCATCTCTTTTTGAACCAAATATCTTCCTAAGTACTTTGTTTTCGAACACCCTGAATTTATTCCCGTCATCTAAGGTAAGAAACCATGTTTCACAAACATTACCTTTCATATTTACAATAATTATTAATGTCATTAAATGTAACATTCACTTTATTTATTTATTTTTCAGTTAAACTAGCCAATAGTACTTGGTAAACAGCTTATTTCTGTGTTGGCATGTATTAACTCACTAACCGTTGTCTCCCCAATGGTCTACAAATTATATTAAAACAGCAACACGATAGTGTACCATACTTTCACCTGGATGGAAAAGGGAATCCAACCCTAATTATTGAGGAGCCTAATCTAGTGGGCACGCGAGAAAAATAATGCTTCAATCTCGTATTGTTCTGTTTGCCACTGACGCTTAGACAAGATCTCAAATTCCATCTGGATGTGCTGAGGTTGGTTTGTCATGAATGTTTTTTCCATTCTCCTTCCATGCCATTACAGGTACATTTTTCTATAAAACTTACCTTCCACAACCTTAAACTATTGGTGTAAATATATTTATAGCCTGTATGGGTAGTAAGATGCAGTACAGAAAAAAGAAATATTGAGAATATTTTACCACTTTTCCAGGAAGATATGACCGAATTTATTTTTTAATTTACATTCCTCATCTTATCCACAGAAAGTCTAAAAATTAATCTTAGCACCAATTGTTTTAAATAAATAGTCATTTATTGGGGACTCAACCCAGAATATCTCAAGAAATTATAGAACATCATCTCGTGCACAAGATTTACAACCAATCCCTAAATCTCAAGTAACAAATTTCGATAAATATTGTGAAAATTCTAGAAACGTTATTTTTTGTAAACCTAGGTTCTTCTAGTGACTAATACAGGGTCACATCCACATTAACGGAAAAGCAGACTAAATGACAGGCACGCAAAGTATGGATCCACCCATAACGTGGAGTTTGATGTTCGAATCCCGACCGAGTGTATTGAGGCTGGTCTAACCAAAATGGTTTCCCAATCTCTCTTCACGCCTTTAAATTTTACCCTCGTCATCCCTTTCCCGTTTGTGTAACTAGACGCTTATATCCCAGACATGTAGGGAGACGCAAGGTAAGAAAAATGAATATTAATGAAGGTCAGGTAAAAATAAATCCTTTAAATAAAATATTCCCTAAAANAAAAAAAAAAAGTCAAAATAAAATGTTCAGCTAACAAAAACCTGGAGATGTGATTGTTATTTTATGTTCGTACGCAGACCAAATATTTTAACCACTCATTCCTTACAGACCTTCCCCCAACCCTTGCTCTACCACAACTCATCAAGCTATTCCCTGAAACCAACATAATAAAATACTCCCCCAACAAAAGTTAAGCGCCCCTACTGCCCCCTCAGCTCCCCCTACGTAACAAGCGAGCTCTCGTTTTCAAATGAACGAATGAATCACTCGCTTGTACTCACCTCGAAGCTGACGCGTGTAATTTAGACGCGCAAACTCATCATTTTGATGCTTCCAAAGAATCAGAGTTTACTTTTGGAGGGAGGGGAGGGGTAGCAGGAGGAGTTTTGTTTCAACTGTTAGGGAAGGAGGAGGGGAGATGGACAGCTATACTGATGGAATACGAGATGACGGTACAACCATTAGGAGGGATTAAACTTGACATTTCACCCTTTCCAATTAATTCTAGTTTGCTTTTTATTTATTTTTCTGTGACGTGTATTTGTTGTTCTTACATGTGTATTATATAGAAAGTCTTGTGATTAGTAAACCTAATTTCATTTATGGACATGTGGACAAAGGCACCAGACTCGTCTGGTTTTGGTTTTGCCAGTATTGCGAAGATCGAGTTTCGAATCCTGGCGAGGTGTGAACTAAGAATGTTTTTATTAACAGTTTCCAGCTCTACCTGAACGTAAACGGGTGTGTACTTTCTCTAAAATTTAACCTTCCTCATACTTACCTCATCAGTGAAAACGAATTAATAAAAAAAATTTATTAAAAGCAGGAAAGCTATTTGGACTTTTGTGTGAACCATATTATAATTTTATATTGTTGGTACTCTTGAGAGTCACCTCTCTTCATTGTTGTTATTTTATAAACATGTATGTTTTAAACAGGTCACTTGAGACAATTTCCAAATAAAGGCCAATAGTCATTATATATTAAAACTATGAAAACAAATAATGTTTTATCTCTCCATCCTTGTTTAGCAGGTAGCGAGCCAGCCTCACTGCCAGAGGGTTCTGAGAGGACAAACTTAATTGAAAGGAGAGTTGCACATTTAAAAGAGTTTGGGTTCATTTTATTCAAACGCACTATTCTAGAAATTGAGACTTTCAGACAGTGACTGTGATCCCTATATATATACACTGTCGGTGATCAGCAAGGTGACCCCAGTACGAGTTCAAACTAGTGCGGTGAGTGGGCCAGCGTGTCCGGAATGAGCCGGCATATCCAGTGAATGATCAGCATGTTCAGGAGTGGACCAGCTTGTCCGGGAGAGGGTCAGCATGTCCAGTGAGTGTTCCAGCGTGTCCAGGAGTGAAACAGTGTGTCCGTCAATACACCAGCGTGTCCAGGTGAGGGCCAGCATGTCCAGTGAGTGTTCCAGCGTGTCCAGGAGTGGAACAGCGTGTCCGTCATTAGACCTGAGTGTCCAGGTGTTCGTGGATCTCTGGTCATTGCGGCGTATGTGGACTAGTGTGGCGGTGACCAGACGTAAGGGACACGGGCTACGTAAACATTGACTTTTAACTTGTGAACGTGTTGAAATAATTAACATTATTAGTTACTACTTTAAATATTAGAATCGTTATGATGTGTTCTATAGTTATCAGTATGTTAATAATATTTTATCCGATAACTATCTTTATTGGCACATTCACTATTGATTAAAGGAAATTTTTAAATTATCTTCATACTTGCTATTTATAAATGTCTATCCTTAAATAATTATTTATAATAATTATGAAAACTAAACATATAATTCTATTTTTCTTAAAGATTTTAAATAAGAAAAGTGTTTTTCATTGTTTACTATATTGCAATGGCGACTGTATTCAATACCACCTATTTTTAAAGAAGTAAGCGTGTGCCAATATTACGGATTCTTACTAAAAATATTCTAAGAATAATCAATCGTTCATTTGTTGACAAAAGCAAGTCCTTATGATAAATGTGTTATACGAGCATGGAAATGTAAATCTGGATTGGTTTTTTATTTGAAACATACGTAAAATCTCTAACATATTCTATACATTAATATGTATATTAACTCTTGCTATATTTTAGAGTTTTGCATTGTGAAAATAGGGTAATGTTAGGAAATGGAAAAGTTTGTACCATGTGTTTTTAACATGTTTTTTTTACAGTAATACATGGGAGTGTTTTAAGGTTTTGCTCATTATTTGTTTTTAGTTTTCGCGTTCGGGAACCGGGAGTTTATTTTATTCATTTATTAAACAACATAAAAAGCTTTCAAGGGAAATATGATAAATTCAATCAGTTTTAAATCTAAATATTCAAGCTCATAGGGAAGGTATGTTAAGTATGTAATGTAGAACTACACATTTGTAACGAAACTTTTCATTAATATAAGTATAATACAATTATTTACTGAATGTTAATGTATGTATGTATTTAATGTGTGTAAACGTAGCAAATATATTAAGACCTTACATAGTTATTTGAATTTTCTCGAGTTTACTCATTACTCTACGGTAATCCCGACAACACACTGTGTTACTTTAAGTTAAGTGAACATTACGTGAACGTTACGTTGATCAAGATCAAGGTATCAGTTAAGGTGTTGACACCTTTCAGAAAACATCCATCATAGTAAGATAAAATATATTTTTATTCATTCAAAGGAATAAAAAGCGTAGAGTAAAATTAAAGAAAAAAATATGTTCATCTTTAACCCTCTGAATTTAGATATTTTTTTTTACTTTCAGAAAAGAGAATAATGCCTCCACGAACTTAAGGTTTCCTGCCCAGCACTTAATACTTATAATCTGCACCGACAAGAACAATTAATGAAGTGTGCTAAAACATTTAAATGAGTCTTAAGCCTTTTTAAAATGTTCAAAAGGGATCGGTATAAGTACTTTTGAAAGTCCTAACTTTCCCCTCCTCCTTTCCCTTCTTCCTCTCTCTCGTAACCCCACCCCCCTTTTCCGCACACATTTTGCCCTCGGTACTAGTTCAGACGAAAATTGCAGCAATTAATTACCTGTAACTTAGTTTTTCTGAAAAGAAAAAAAAAGTTCCTGCTTTTCTAAATTTATCTTTCGTTGATGATACATTTGAATAAGAATAGTTGAAATCAAGTTTTATTGCTAAACAGGCATCTTTTATTTTGTGAATCTATTTATATAGTGGTAAACGCTTTAGACCTATAATCGATAGATCAGTAGTTTAATTCCAGTTGGCAGTTTATAATTATGTTACATAATGATAAGTAATTGTTCAAAATGGCAGCGTATGCTATGATACTTACTCTTTGTTACTTGTAATAATAAATGATTCATATTATTACTACTCTCAGATATATATTTATATTAGCAACATGTCTTGCTGCCCGTTCGGGTTACACGCTTATGTAATAATTACGCTAACGGTTTTAGGAATTAGGAAGGTTACATTTATACCCGAATTTGCATGAAGGTAGAGTGGAAAATCATTTTGGAAAAAACCCCTCTCAAAACATCTGACCGAGATTCTAACCTCAATGCCCCCACCACCAGCAGTCTACTCGTATATTTGAGTTTAACTAAGATAACTGTACGCAAAGGATATTTGCACACGTTCATAAGGACCCACGCCTTAAAAATGATGAGTTTAAAACTTAACTTAAAGTCCCGGGGTAGCTTCTCCTCTCATGTAATAAATTATAATTTTAGATACAAACTAGAGTAAACTAGAAAACTATGGTAAAGTTTAGTAAACCCTCAATAACAAAGAAATTATTTTGTTTTTAAATTCAAGCGGATCATCTTAGCATAGTAGACGCAATATTAAAATGTTGGTGTGCTTTATCTGATTTCTTTTAAAATTGCAAACATTACACTAATTATCATTCTGAGGGCTTTTTAATTACATTTAAATGTAAAAAGAAAATTAAACGAGCCTTAAACTTGATTAGGTAATGTAATAATCCTTTTCTATATAATTGTTTAATCAATATAATTAAATAAACTAATTTTGAAATGAAGTTCTGGCTTTCCGCAGAGACATTCTCCCGCTTTTATCTTAAGATAGATATTCACTAAAAACTCGTAAGATTTGTGAAACTAAATTATAGGTATATACACTGTAGAAACACTTCACCAAAGATCATAAATGTAATAATATACACAGTTACTTACTCTTTGGTATTAGGAACTAGGAACACTTTTACAGAAAAATTGAGAAAAGAGAAACATTTTTGTCCACCAAAGAGCATAAGAATCAAATTCATTTTCAAAGACCTGAATTAAAAAATATATCTATTTGCTTATAGCTGGGGAAATATTGGTTTTATAAAAATATATTTCAAATAATATATATATTTATATATATCTTTAATAGTACTAGAATTTTACAATGATAAGTTATTTCGTATCTCAAATAGTTGCGGAGAAATTGTGAAAATTGGAAAATTCCCATAAGTTAATTATCCAAAAAGTCATTTTCATTAGAAAATGAGAGTTTCCATATTGTTTATAATGTTAAAAAGTGTCGAGATATAAAATTTAATCAAAATCATTAAAACAATTTTTGGGAAAACAGATTATTTCTCTTATTGCCCTTCAGTAAACTACCCTTAACTTCGAGCTTGAAATCTAATTCCAAAAACCCCTTTGGGGGGGGGGACCTTATGAAAACCCCAAATACCAAGTTTTAGTCCAATTGGTAAAATAGTTTCGGCTCTAGCTCTACCTCTAGAGGTACAGACAAACAGACAGCATCACGAAAACAATTTTTTTGTTTCTGGGGGTCATGAAACATCGACATTTATCAAAATATCGAGTAAAATTTTTTTGACGATCCCAATTCGACGATCCGAAGTGTCGAGAGAAAGTAAAAAGTTAGAATATATTTGTTTGGTGTTTGCTTCGTAATTCGATAACATTATTATATTATCACTTTTATTATTTTTAGTATTATAATTTTAATTTAACTCTAGAATAAGATAAATCTAAACTTTAATTTGGGAAAATAATTTAGAAATTACTTTTCACAATAATATTTATATTTAATAATAGTACTAACGACTCTACTAAAAATATGTAAAAAGGGACGAATGGAAGCCTTTATGGGTTATTGAAATGTGTGAAAATTAAAACAATTTCAAAATTATTTGTGATGAGCATTCACTCAAATGAAAATAAAACAGTTCGACAAAAAATAGAAATTGAGATGACTAGGATATTTCATTTCTCTCGAACCCTCGGGTGTTTAAATTACTGTGACTATCAAAAATCAAATTCTAGATTTTAATGGGTTATTGATGTTTCATGACCCACTAAACAAAATAAAAGTAAACAAATTTAATTGTATGTTTGTCTCTGTAACTTGGTCTAAAGCTGGTTCCATTTTACCGATCGGCCTAAAACTTGATATTTAGGGCGTTTTAAGGTTTACCTTAGAAGTTTTTGGAATTAGATATCCAGCCCTAAAATTAAGGGAACTTAAGCACAAAAAGAGAAAAAATTGATTTTATCAAAATCCTCTTTAACGATTTTTATTAAAATTCTGAAATAGACACTGTTTTACATTAAAAACAAAATTGAAACTCTCATTTTCCAATGAAAATGACTTTGAAGATACTTTACACTAACGAAAATTTCCAATTTTGATCGCATCTTCGTAACCATTTAGATATTAAATAACCTATCATTGTAAATTTGTAGTAGGCCTACTATTAAATATTAAAAAAACTTTTTATGAAATAATTATTTGTAAAACAAATACCTAGTTTCCAATTAATTGTCAAATAATTTTTTTTAAATTGAGGTCTTGGGAATTTAGATTTAATTGATATGCTTCTTGGTGAACAGAGAGTTTACTTTATTTCCATTATGTTTCTGTAACAGTAAATAATAATTCATCTATGCTCGTTGGTGGAGTGTAATGCTTTTTTTTTCCTCACCATGTTTATGCTAAAATTTATATTATTTCTTTTCACTAATCTTATAAATTTTAAGTAAATGTCTCCAATTTCAGGTAAAGAAGAATGAAAGTCTATTTGTTCCACCATAAAATTAATTATAAAAATACTAAGTTACATAAACACAAGAATGGTTCGTGGGTTGTTTCCAGGGAAAGCGGGGTTCGAAAGGATAATTAGTCTGAAGGAACAGTTCACATGTGGAGTTACGTCAGACATCATTTTCCATGGAAACGACCCACAATCCACCACTAACTAAACAAATTTTTTGTTTAAGAAATGTATTACATATAGTCATAACAAAAATTTTAAATTGTACATTCGATGCCTGTAAATTACAACAAGTGCGAAATATCTGTTAGTATTAATAAAAAAAATCCATTACTATCCTATTTCGACACTAAATGTTTTGTCCTTTTTGCGGAGGTGTGGACTGTCATGACGTCATCCACTGTTGACGCTGATTGGCTCTTTATGAAAGATGCTCTAGTTCGAACCCCGGATACGATAAAAAAAAAAGACTTCGTTAAACACCGACGTATACAATAATAATAACATTAAATGCTTATTACACACAAGTAACTAAATGTACTAACTATTTAAACTGTACAAATCAACAAAGGCTTTCTGGCGAATGTGAAAAAGAGCCTCTCCCCACCTACAGATGGCGTGCTTAATAAACAAACTAACATTAATATTTCCAGGCGAACGAACGCGCGCTGCCAATTATTTGTGTGCTGCAAAGCAATTAATTTGGTTAGAACATGCCGCGGCTTTTGAAACATTGTAAGCTTCTCTGCGCAGCGTGTTGCCTAAATAAATGACTTGCAGGATCAAAGCAGGTGATGTGTGTGTGTGTGGGTGGATTGGGGGTGAGTACGTCGAGAGTCACTCATTTCAAACTTGGAATAAAAAGAGAATCCAAATTATGCGCAAATGATGGGCCTCATTAGTTGTATTGTTAACACAAAGATATCAGATTTTCACAAATTAAAGAGCATAAAGAGGAAAAAAGCCAGATTATCCTCCCAACTTACAAAAAAAAAAAAAAACCTCCAACATTTTTACTTCACCTCTTTGCTAGAGTAAAAGGTTAAACAGGGGCTATATTTTTAAAATAAGGTCAGCAATATAATAAAACAAAGCTAGAGGATTTTGTATTAGAGATGTTTTTTGTAAGTAAAACGTGTACACTTAATGACCCGGATTAAGCGGCGTTCATAATACAGGATGGTCCAGGATTAAATAGCCAAACTCTGGGAAGTTGGTAGGGAATAGAAAATATAGCTAAAAGTGTCCTTTGGACATTGGCTCTTTTTCGCTTTCTTTTTAAAGCTGTACAAAATTTAGTTGTCTTTAATATTACTTTTTGTTTGTTCCAATCTTTTACTTGGTTAAGGAGTTATCTGGTATGAAATATCCAATGAGATATGTAAAAGAAATCGAAAAAACACTTCGTTATTTATCTAAATATATTAAATAAATAAAAACAAATAATAAGTTAAAAAATTTATTTTAAATTAGTTCACCATTAAATTTTTTTATTTTTTTTTAGCATAGAATCTTACTACCCGTTCGGGTTATACGCTTATGTATTATTTACGCTAGTGGTTTTAGGGATTATAAAGGTTATATTTAGAGAAGCTACCCGCATTTTCATGGAGCGAGAGTATAAAACCATTATGTAAAAACCACCCTCAGTACACCCGACCGAGATTCGAAACTCGACCTCCACGTCATCGTTAGTCTATTCTACTGCAAGAGTAGCGCGTTAGACCATGATGCTACCAAAGCGGGGTTCATTTCTGCTGACTTTTTAACAAAAACTATTTGTTGATTTTTTGGGAGTTATTCACATTCATATCTCGACAGACGCGCAATGTCAACCTTTAGTTTTGATGAAAAGCTCGTATTATGGCTGGAGGACAGCATTTTGAAAAAAAAAATTAATAAACAATAAATTTATTATTTTATTTAATACTTTTATTTTGATTTTGTTTAGTGTTTTTTCTATTTTCTCGAAAATAAAGCGAAAACGAGCTAATCTCCAAAGGACCATTCCCAAAGTTTGGTTGTTTAATATGAGAGCACCCTGTATATAGAATAAACAGGATGTATATTATTTACAAACTTTTACATTCATTGACTTTTTACTCAAATATTATTGGGAAATTGTTAATTTAACATACTTTTGTCTGTGTTTTTTTTTAAATTAGTCATTCCCATGTGAGGTGTGTAGAGCAGAGTCAATGTATGATTGGTCAAATGGGGACATAGTGGGAGAGAACATATCACTCAGTAGAACACTCATTGGTCAAATGGGGACAGAGTTGAAGAGAACATATCACCCAGTAGAACACCCAGTGGTCAAATGGGACAGAGTGGGAGAGAACATATCCCTCAGTAGAGAACTCACTGGTCAAATGGGGACAGAGTGGGAGAGAACATATCACTCAGTAGAACACTCATTGGTCAAATGGGGACAGAGTGGGAGAGAACATATCACTCAGTAGAATACTCATTGGTCAAATGGGGACAGAGTGGGAGAAAACATATCACTCAGTAGAACACTCATTGGTCAAATGGGGACAGAGTGAGAGATAATATATCACTCAGTAGAACACTCATTGGTCAAATGGGGACAGAGTGGGATAGAAGATATCACTCAGTAGAACACTCATTGGTCAAATGGGAACAGAGTTAGAAAGAACATATCATAGGTACAGTTTTAACAATCTCTTCTTATCCTAAAAACCCTCCACAACTCCGCAAACCACATCATATACAATCCTATATATTATTTCTTATTTCTGTTGTCAACATCCCTTTTTCTCAACCAATACAAAGCCTACAGCGATCAATAAGGTATCAGTGGATAGGATATTTTACCAACTTCTGATATAGCATACTCAGTTTATGTTAAAACACATTGTTAGTCTAAAATTTAAGTTAAAAGAAAAACCTATATATTATTTCTGTTGCCTTTGCAATGACAATCATAAGTCTCAGGGAAAGGAGCTTCAAATAGTTGTACTTACCCATGGACAACTTTATGTAGCCTTTTCAAGAGTCACTAAATCTAACAATATTTTTGTATCAGTTGCCGAAAATGGCAAACAAAAAATTCAAGATGATTTCATTCTGATATCAAATATTGGATACAAAGAGGTATTTTAAATTGTAAATACGTTCATATTAATAAACTCTCTTTGCTATTTTGTGTATACAATTCTCTGAGTATTTAATTTCAACAACCCAACAAAAGACTAAATATATTAATATATAAAGAGAGAGAGAAGGTTGATTGTGCGAAAGTTTCGCACGGGTTTACTGGTGTATTTAATGTTAGTACTAACGGAGGAGGGGATTGGAAATCCATTATTAAGTTATTTTATTTTCAAAATAATGTTATGATTTCATAAAATATTTGAAATCTGTATTATTATTTTTTTCATATTCAAATCAAATACTATTCTTCTAAAATGAACTAAGACATTTCATCTGTTTAAAACAAAAAAATAAACTTTTTATGTAGCCAATACTATAAAGAAAATAAGTAGTGAAAAGTAAAAAAAATTTATTATTTGAAGCTCATTTCAAAATAAACTTTAATGGAGTTGGTAAAAAAAAAAAGTGGGATTTAGAATGTTCTTCGCGTCTCTCCTTTCATTTGTTCTTTCCCACGTTGTTGATTATGTTTCTTTAAAACATATCTTAAATTCTCATTTACAAAAAGGTAATGGTAGAAAAGGATTCTTTTTTTGTGTGTGTGTGAATTCTTTCAACAATAATATTGAGAAATGTAACTCTCGCCTACCCTCCCCCACCCCTACACATACCTTCCCCCAAGGGAGGGAGATTTAATCTTTCTTTTTTTTTTAGTAAACTCAAGTTCAAAGTAAATAAGCGTACTCCCTTATCGAAATAAATAGCAATAAGTAAGAAAAACATAATGGTTTTTTTTTCCGTATTCTTTAGAGAAAATAGTATCAAGCAAAAAAAAAATGGGGAAGATATATCTCAGGACGTAATCCTTTCTAAAAATATTTACTTGCCATTTTGTTTACTTATAAAACATTTAATACTACTTTTAATTTAGTTTATCTATAACAATTTCGGCTAGAAAAATTGTACAAATGTATAAGCAGTAAAATAATGTTTACTTAAACATTTATATAAGACCTTTCATGTTTTTATTACATTATACTTTTTTGTTGTACTGATTAAAATTTCAGAGCAGTGAATATTTAGATCTAGACACATTTTACTTACTTAATAAATTCTACCAAAAATTAACTCACATAATAGTTTAAAAAACAGACATTTGTTTTAAGACTACTCTATAATTGGTAGTTATTTTATCTTAAATGACAAATAGAATAAAAATTATTCTAAAACAAGGAATTAAATACATTAATTTTGCACCACGTTTCAATACTATCCTTCAAGGCTGTCAAGATTTCTTCTTAATATTATAATGGTGTAAGGATGAGGAGGATAGCATTTTGAGGAAATGTATCCACAGAAGTAGAGTGTAAAACATTTCAAGAAAACCACTCTCTGTACACCTAGCCGGGGTTTGAAACCCATTCTTCACATAAACGGTAGACCATATTAGATTATCCTGACTTTCTGCCACCGATGTTGTCTAAACCTTTATAGAAAAACAATTTTAGGTGTAAATGTTATTAGTTTTAATAACAGAGTATTTTGTAAATATTGATTTGATCATCGATGAGTGTAAGGGTTGCTATAAAAGGGCAGTGTTTTTGAATTTCTTAGATCAAAACTTTTTTTTTTGTTAAATAAAATAAAATATTGCTCCAGTAGAAAGATAGAATTTAATTTTCTTCATATGGGGATATCCACAGTTCTTGAATATTTATCAAGAATTTCCTGTCATTTAATATTTTTTTAATGTCTCTTCATTTAAAAAGTTTCTCATTTAATGCCGCTATGCTCATGACGGATATTCAACAACTGTTGATACCATCACGCGAAGAAAATTAAACTCTTATGAATGTTTATACTGAAGAAATATTTGATATATTTTGACTAAAGAAAGTTTTGCTATAAAAACTACAAAAACATTGGCCTTTTCTCGCGTCCCCTACACTCCCACCTTAATACATTTATCTTGAAAGAACATTTTACTCAGCTTGGAACGTTGTCATATTTTTAAGGCAGTATTGAGCACCATTAAAAGTCTCGGGTCAGAGTCAGGTATACTAACCGTGCAACCAAGCCTCCTCAGTCCATGTTATCAGTATTGACCACCCCCTGGTCAGAGTCAGGTATACTAGTCGTGCAACCAAGCCTCCTCAGTCCATGTTATCAGTATTGACCACCCCCGGGTCAGAGTCAGGTATACTAGTCGTGCAACCAAGCCTCCTCAGTCCATGTTATCAGTATTGACCACCCCCGGGTCAGAGTCAGGCACGCTAACCATGCAACCAAGCCTCCTCAGTCCATGTTATCAGTATTGACCACCCCCCGGGTCAGAGTCAGGCACGCTAACCATGCAACCAAGCCTCCTCAGTCCATGTTATCAGTATTGACCCCCCCC
>CABFWB010001345.1:0-10826 GCA_902151455.1 Timema bartmani | reverse complement strand
GGAGATAGTGATTTTGATAGTGATAGTGATTATGAGGGAGATAGTGATTTTGATAGTGATAGTGAGTATGATGGTGATAGTGATTTTGATAGTGATAGTGATTATGAGGGAGATAGTGATTTTATAGTGATATTGATTATGGGGGAGATAGTGATCTTGATAGTGATAGTGATTATGAAGGAGATAGTGATTTTGATAGTGATAGTGATTATGAGGGAGATAGTGATTTTGATAGTGATAGTGATTATGAGGGAGATAGTGATTTTGATACTGATAGTGAGTATGAGGCTGTGGAACCATTTGGAAACACTTAAACCTGAATAACCAAACACCCAGGGTACCAGCCAGGAATCGAACCGGGGACTTCGTATTGAAGTGCATCGACCACCACACCACGGGGCCTGTTGTTCTAGGGATGAGGAAGGTGTAATTTAGAATAAGTGTACCTGCATTTGCGTGGAAGGAGGGTGAAAACAGTCTAAGAAAAATAACCCTCAGCACACCCAGCCAGGATCCTAACTGAGATCTCGCAGTCCAGTTTTTTTTGCGAGAGTGACGCCATAAACCATTCGACCAGCGGCGCAGTTAGTATTGATTGTTGCTGTCATGGTGGTACTTTAGTGTGTCAGACGAATGTTGATATGTGTTTAGAAAGTATCGGTTAAATATTCTAGATGGTATAAGACTCAACTAAACAACAACATGGATTTGGGAGTAGAACCTGTGACCTTTAGCTGTGAGCACCAATGCTCTACCACTGAACTACCCGGACCCCTGTTTTTATACTTGCCCACTGTTCACTAGTTTTAAATATCGAGCCTAATAGGGGTGAATGGTGAATGGTGAATGGTGACACTAGAAGTGCCCCTGGATAAGGTACGAGTGAGTTGTTGAGCATAGCTGTGCGACGTCGAAGGTCATGGGCTCTGTTCTCGTGTCCAGGCTGTCATTATTCCATTAACTGAGTGAGGTTTCAGTGTCAGCACCGATCCTTGGGACAACCAGCACGTACCAGTTAGTGAGGCACATTAACCACAATATATGAATAAATAGGCTACCAGTAAATTTCACAAACATAAAATAATGACATAATCAAATTAAAGTGTTTACTGTGGCCCAATCACACTACTGTGACACTAATACTCCACTCACACTGCTGTGACACTAAGACTTCACTCACACTACTGCGACACTAATACTCAATTCACACAACTCAGACACTAATACTCCACTCACACTACTGTGACACTAATACTTCACTCAAACTACTGTAACACTAAGACTTCACTCACACTACTGTGACACTAAGACTTCACTCACACTAATATGACATTAAGACTTTGCTCACACTATTTCGACACTAATACTCCGCTCACACTACTGTGACACTAATACTTTACTCACACTACTGTGACACTAAGACTTCACTCACACTACTGTGACACTAAGACTCCACTCACACTACTGCGACACTAAGACTCCACTCACACTACTGGCAAACTCAACTTCTCTGTAGCATACTGGCCTAGTTCAATAACTACATCTTTATATTTCAAAACGACCGCAAACTAACAAATCCTGATACAGTACCTTCAAAATTTGGTAAACTATGAACTGATATTCTAAAAAATAATCTCTCGTCTCCAGTCAGGATTCAAATCAGCGACATTTTGAAATTTGGCACAGTCACAAGGCTACCAATTCAACTCAATGAAATAGAGACAGATGCTACCAATAATCCTCTAGCTCTAGAAAAATTAATTATATATATATTAACTCGCTTCGGTGGCCACATGGTCTAACGCGCTACTCTCTCAGTAGACTAGACTTTCGATGACGGGGAGAGCTGGACTCGAATCCCGGTTGAAAGAACTGAAGGGGATTAGGCCAAATGGTTTCCTCACCCTCCCTCCATTCAAATGAAGGTAAATTTGATATATATTCTACCCTCCTCATTACATTAGTGTAAATACGCTAATCGCCAGAATGGGTGATATGACGGGGTGAACCAAATAAAATATTTTTACTTAGTGTAATGTGCTGCTTCACAAAAGTCTTTAAAAAAATGTCCCAATAATTACAACCTTAAGAACTTTTAACTTAACTTGTGTACTTTAAGTTGTCACCAGAAGTTGTTGTTTTTTATGTTGTGAAAACATTCGTTAGAACGCTCGAACCAATTAAGGAATACAATTTTGAAACTGATAAACAAGTTTGACACTATGCTTGACCTATTTATCGATTTAATTATCTGTAATAAAATCGCAAAAACAATTCGGAAATAACCATAAGCTAAGGGAAAGAGAGCAGTGGAATTAACTATTATAAAATTTAATTTTGTTAATTGGATACTACACATAGCCACTAATTACATGGTAAAAACTCTCTTCGAAATAGACAAATGAGAGATCAAAGATCCTTTATAATTTAATTATTCCATTTCTACTAAATTGCCTCTTTAGCTAATGAGGAAAGAGCATTATTATAGTTTGAGATATTGATCAAATATATTCACAGTTTGGATCATTCAGCCATGTCTAGTGCTACAGTATTTGGTTTTAGAAGCAGTTTAACGATAGATAATTTTCATCCAATACAGATATAAACTGTATTTTTCTCTGGATACTCCAGATAAAAGAAGCTGGTTTAGTCGAATACTGGAAGGCTGACGTCATCAGGATTGTGAGGAAGTACAAAATGAATCATTTCTTAGATGTGAAACATATTTCAAGACAATTGGCTACCCCTGGGTTGGAAGTCTCTGGAAGGTACTTTCGTTTTACTTGGGATTGAATTATCGCTAGCAGGTGTTTTGCTAGTTTTTGAGATAATTTACAAAAACATGACCAAAGAGTAGGATTTAATAGGTTAGAATTCATGTTTCCTAAGCGCACTTGTGATATTTTTCAACCGAGCAATTTATTATTCACAGTATATGTATCTAATTACTCAGCTTTAAAAGTGAAATTATTCTTCAAAAATCAACTGGAAACGTGATGTAAAATCATAAAAACTTAAGAGACCAGCATGTAGGAGAAATACTAACCCAACCAAGGAAACTCCCACACTGTGCAGATTAAATGTCAAACACATATACATATTCTGGTGAAGAAATGATCTGTGTTTTAATCCAGTCAAAGTGTACTTAGGTGGTTTTTTTTATTCCTTCCCGAAAACTGTACATTACTACCCTCCCTCCACGCAAATGTGACTACATCCTCTGGAAATATTATCTTTATTATTTATATCGGAATAGTGAATTAACTGTGGATCATATTCAAGGAAGTTATTAAGGAGGGGGTATATAAATATCAACTAAGAACATATTTTTAAGTTTTCCATAAATTTAAATATTTAACAGAAATATTTGGCTCTCATAAATAGGCCTTGTGTACAAATTGATTTATCTATATAAGAATCATTATAAATGTTCCTTATGTTCTTTAAATATAAATATACCATTTAACAATAAATATTCTATTAAAGAGTGGGATGATGGTAAAAAAAATAACCATTATTTGCTGTCGAATATTATTAACAAAACTTAAGAAATAAATTTACAGGAATAATTTAATATTCTAGCAATTTTGATTTGAGTTCAATGAGGAAATAATCAGAGAGAAAAAAAATGACACCATTAAAATAATTATACACTTTAAATAGAGATGGTTTTTGTTTTTATAGTTTTAATAAAAGGCTTTTGTTATTAGCATGAATAAAATATCTACCATGAATAAGACTGCAATAGATTTCCCTTGTCATAAAATACAAATAGATATTATCGATTATTTTAAAAAAGACTACAAAGATAGTAGCTCTTCAGCAGTAATTATTAAAATAGGCCCATAATTGACAAACAACGAAAAATACGATAAAAGCTAAGTATTTACACGAAGTTCTATAAAACCATATTATCAGCTCTGATGTGTTTACAAACAACTTAGTGCTAGTTTTCATCTGACCATCGTCACTACAAACTGATAACAGTTGAATACACCCACTACTCTTAGGTCTGTAGGGAAATAAAGGTGAATTGGTATGTATACCCTTGGACCTTATGTTGTTACTTTATTAATATGGTTTTATCTGAGAACTGTTAATTCCTCTTTGAATTTATCGTCAGTGGAAAATAAAAAGTTTCACCCATCTATGATACTTTCAGTTATTAAATATGCATTTGGACACAACTATGAATGCATCCGTGCAATATCCATCGGAAACTATGCAGAAGATTACGTTTTATCAATACTACATAAGGACATGGTTCATAAAATAGAAATTTCTAAGGTTCAACTAAAATTTGAAAAGAAACTTTCTAACGCTTGTAAAAATGACATTATAATTTGTGATGATCCAAATGAGGTTTCAAGATTATTACAACAAATCTACAGCTTATATAAGAATCATTATAAATGTTCCTTATGTTCTTTAAATATAAATATACCATTTAACAATAAATATTCTATTAAAGAGTGGGATGATGGTAAAAAAAATAACCATTATTTGCTGTCGAATATTATTAACAAAACTTAAGAAATAAATTTACAGGAATAATTTAATATTCTAGCAATTTTGATTTGAGTTCAATGAGGAAATAATCAGAGAGAAAAAAAATGACACCATTAAAATAATTATACACTTTAAATAGAGATGGTTTTTGTTTTTATAGTTTTAATAAAAGGCTTTTGTTATTAGCATGAATAAAATATCTACCATGAATAAGACTGCAATAGATTTCCCTTGTCATAAAATACAAATAGATATTATCGATTATTTTAAAAAAGACTACAAAGATAGTAGCTCTTCAGCAGTAATTATTAAAATAGGCCCATAATTGACAAACAACGAAAAATACGATAAAAGCTAAGTATTTACACGAAGTTCTATAAAACCATATTATCAGCTCTGATGTGTTTACAAACAACTTAGTGCTAGTTTTCATCTGACCATCGTCACTACAAACTGATAACAGTTGAATACACCCACTACTCTTAGGTCTGTAGGGAAATAAAGGTGAATTGGTATGTATACCCTTGGACCTTATGTTGTTACTTTATTAATATGGTTTTATCTGAGAACTGTTAATTCCTCTTTGAATTTATCGTCAGTGGAAAATAAAAAGTTTCACCCATCTATGATACTTTCAGTTATTAAATATGCATTTGGACACAACTATGAATGCATCCGTGCAATATCCATCGGAAACTATGCAGAAGATTACGTTTTATCAATACTACATAAGGACATGGTTCATAAAATAGAAATTTCTAAGGTTCAACTAAAATTTGAAAAGAAACTTTCTAACGCTTGTAAAAATGACATTATAATTTGTGATGATCCAAATGAGGTTTCAAGATTATTACAACAAATCTACAGCACAAACTTTCCCGTCGATTATAGTAAAGCGATTGTGTTAAATAGTGGAAAAAAGAGAATTGTACCGGAATTTGCATTGCGCCAATCTATTATGGCCACCAGACACATAGGAAAAGATGTGTACCAGATCACGAACATCTTGAACGGGAATCTTCTAGGTAAATGGAGCCTAATAAACGGTCTGCAGACAAAAGTTCCCAGCCCATCAGCTAAGGAGATGAACAAGGACGCCACAGTCAGGGTGACCTTCTTCGAGTGCCCACCGTTCGTCATATACACCCGACCCAAAGGAAACAATGTTGTGGTCGAGTACGACGGCATAGAGACGAGGATAATACAGACTATCTTCAAAGGCTGGAAGATCAAATGGCTACCCCTTGAGCCCGAAGCCAACGCCTCATCCAACTCTTCTCGATGGACTCAAGCCAAGGACAAAGTCATAAGGGGTGAGGCCGATATAGCGATGTGCTCTTTTTGGTTGACGTTAGCGTTATCCAAGCAGGTTGACACGACGATCCCGTGGGAGAGTCTTCTTGTCAAGTTTCTTGCGCCCAGTCCGAGGAAAGTATCTCAAGAAAGCCTCCTTTATCTGGGATTCGATACTCAGGTATGGTCACTATTCATCACGGTAATCATCCTTTTCATACTCGTTTTTGGATGGGTCGCGAGTTTTACTCCAGAATACAACAGATACAGAGATTCTCTGTTGGTAGCACTGGACAGTGTCCGAATAATAGTCATGAACCCGACCTCTTTGAGTTCTTTGCCAAAATCTGTGTACGTCTTGATAACATCATGGTCGTTCTTCAGCTTATTGGTCTCGACGTTTTATTTAACTCGCTACACGTACCTTCTCTCCTTCCCGCCGTACACCCGGAACATAGACACTTTTCATGACCTCGTCGATAACGACCTTTACTGGGGGGGTGAATCTGACGAGTTCTCCACCATTCTAAGGAACACGGATGATAAAGACCTCGTCCGGTTCGCGGACAAGTTCGTCTTGAAGAGATCAGCCAAGGAGAGGGAAGAAAACCTCTCGCTAGGGAGAAACGCGATCATAGTTAAAGTCCTAAACAAGATCGTGATCTGTGATATGTACCTTCCAGAAGAAAGGCGGAACCATCTGCGTTTGATAGAGGCTACAATCTTCAGTTATCCCATCGCTCTCCCTGTACAGAAAAACTCTTTATTCAAGGACTTCATGACCAAGTTGATATACCGGATAACAGAGTTCGGACTTATTGAATATTGGAAGAAAGACGTAACCAGTAGTTTCGGGACGTATTACGTGGATTCTTTCTTCAGTGCCAATCGGGCTTCAGATGATTGGGAGCCCCTGGGTTTCATGGCTTTCGAAGGGGCTTTTGTTTTGCTAGGAGTAGGACAAATACTTTCTGCCACTGTGTTTGTGTTTGAGTGTTTAGCCTGTATTTATTTATTTGAATTGAAAAAACGATAACTGGACACGGGATTCGAATCCGGGACTTTTGGCTTAGTAAGCCAATTCTCTGACCACTGAGCTATGAGTGAAGAATTAACCTGGGCATGGGACGATTCCTGGATAGCTCAGTGGTTCAAATATTGGCGTCCAAGGGTGAGTGAAGAATTAACCTGGGCATGGGACGATTCCTGGATAGCTCAGTGGTTCAAATATTGGTGTCCAAGGGTCCCGGTTTTTAATCCTGTCTACATGTCTCATTTTTAAATTTTAAGAATATGATATCTAGATGTTGCTATAACCGTAACTAACAAATATAATAGCTTGGCTATTTAATACACCTATATTTTATTATTTGCGCAATATGCCATCTTTTGAATCACTGAAAATATTGTTTATTATATATGTATTATTAGTAGGTCTCACTTGGGATTTAGCAGAGCAATAAGGTGCTAATCTCGAGTGCTGGGTGCTACCTTTGAAAGTCCCTCAGGCAGCACCATTAGCCCGAACTCTGTGTGAGAGTGAGCACTTAGGTTCTAGTCTGAAGAAGAGCTTCACTCATGTATATGCTCCAAGGTATTAATGTTAGATTATATCCTGACTGGGGATTTAGGAAAGAAAGCCAACGGTTCGAAGCCTTCAAGGGCCCGAAACAATTCAATGAATCTTTTAAGAGTTATAAAAAGCACTTATGATTAAAAGGAAGAGAAAGATATTATACAACAAGCTCTTGTTTTTCATAAAGATATTTTCAAACATAACTAAAATAAGTGTTAAAGTGACTTAATTTTGTTTAGATATTAATTTTAAATAAAAACATACGTTTTTAAATACCAGTAAATTCAACTGCTACTTTTTCGTAAAATTGTTTTTAATGCTATAGGAAAATGTCAAATAACTTTTTATGATTGTTTATTTTTAAAGACAATAAAATAAAGAATTATATAATATTTCAGCACATATAAATTTGTTTGTAAGTTACTGTTTAAAACATTTTAACCGGATTACAATATAAAATGGACATTGCTTATGACTTGATTTGACTTCATGATAATTTAGTTAGACAAAAGACAGTTAGAAATAACAAATGTTGAATTTGACTAAAGAATTTAATAAGTTTTACACTATTTTAATTGTATTGGTTTGACAAGTATACTTTTAAAATTAGTTTTTAGTAATAATAATAATAATAATAATAATAATGGAATGTCTGGGCTGCATCAATCAGTAACTCAGTTTACGGAAAACTATTCAGTACTAATGTACCGTTGTCCAGGGGACGTACTAATGTACTAATCGCACATCCTTTCCTTGGAGGCTCACTCCATGTCCCGAAGAATTGAGGGGATAATGGTAGAGAATATCACGGGGTGGTGCCAATGAAGATCTTAACCTAACTTAGGCTAATTAAATTTCAGCACATATAAATTTGTTTGTAAGTTACTGTTTAAAACATTTTAACCGGATTACAATATAAAATGGACATTGCTTATAACTTGATTTGACTTCATGATAATTTAGTTGGACAAAAGAAAGTTAGAAATAACAAATGTTGAATTTGACTAAAGAATTTAATAATATTTTACAATATTTTAATTGTGTTGGTTTGACAAGTATACTTTTAAAATTAGTAATAATAATAATAATAATAATAATGGAATGTCTGGGCTGCATCAATCAGTAACTCAGTTTACGGAAAGCTAGCTAGTACTAATCTACCGTTATCCAGGGGACGCCCCGATGTACTAATCGCACATCCTTTCCCTGGAGGCTCATTCCATGTCCCGAAGAATTGAGGGGATAATGGTAGAGAATATCACGGGGTGGTGCCAATTAAGATCTTAACCTAACTTAGGCTAATTAAACTGGTGACCATGAGAATTACTCCCCTTTCCAGCTGGTAATCGAAGCCGGGACCTATTGGTTTTAAGTGAAGATTTCGGTTTAATTATTACAGTACTTTGATTAATCACGTTATAGTTGACATAATTTAAGTTAATGGGATCTAGAATAATTACAACCCTCAAGTTCTGACGAGTGACTTCGAGAGGTAAGAAAACTTTACCCACACTTTCTCATCAATTATATTTTTAGTGTTATCATTTACATGTATTTTACACCTTTGGATTTTCCAATTAAACTTCACCTATAACGAGCTATAATAATTATAGATGAATCTTTATCCTTTAATTCGTAACAAGATAAATATATAGCTGTCACACTCAAAATGTTATCATCCACGTGGATTGGCCTTTCAATTAACAACAAAAAACCATTACTCTAAACTATTGTTAGATTGTTTTTAGCATCGCGTCTTAATACCTGCTCAGGTTATACACATATGTACTAATTACACTAATGAGTAAGGAATGAAGAAGGTTTAATTTAGAGGACGTGTACCCGAATGTGTGTGGTGGGAGAGTGGAAAACAATTTAGGAAAAAAAACCTTCAATACACCCGGACGGGATTTGAACCCCGATATCCCTGTCATTGGTAGTCTAATCTATTGCAAGATTAACACCTCGAAAACCATGTGGCCACCGAAGTGGGTATTAGTGTTTATTAAATTTTATTAATTAGATTTGTTTTATTTGTTAATTAGGTTAGTTAAATTTTATTAATTAGATTTTATTTAATTATTTATTAAACTTTATTAATTGTATTATTTCACCCACGCTTGTTGCTAATTCCTAATAACGTTTTATTTCTGAGAATTTTGTTGAGGAGTTGGGGCCGAGTTAACAACTAATGTTGTGCGTATTGCCCGAACGGGTAGTAAGACGCGGTGCTAAAAAATAATTAATTTATTATTTATTAAGATTGTATCCTAGAAATATTATATTTTTGTTAATAATTCAAATAACCAAAGGCTACGGAAAGCTATAAAATAAAATAATTGCCTAATCTTTATTAGAAGATATTAAAGTTTTATTTGTTTGGTTGAAATGTAATCATCTGTTTTATAAATGGTTCAACCGTATGTAGTCTTATTTATTAATGGATTAAAAATGGATAATTTCGTTGCCAACCCTTGCTAAGTTTATTATTTTGCTCCCAGTATTTGTAATGTGTGTGCTTCCTTTCTGTTCGTGTAAGTTGTATTTATATTACCGACACCCAGTGGTCCTGGGTGCAAGAATCTTCGTGTGAACCACTGATGGCCTGGGATATGCCGAGCAAGAACACCACATGAATAGTTCTAATATCTTGACTAATTCTGCAAGGGGGTGAACTAGAGGTGGCACTCAACCCCAAATTGAATGTATTTATTTTATCATCGCCGTACAAATATTCAAAATACGCAGAGTAGTTGGATGTATGTGGACTGTTGCAAAGAATGGAATATCTAAAGAGGCAAAAATGGCGATTTATAAAATTATGTTGACGCCAACATTGTTTCATGGATGTGAAGCGTGGATTTGTCAGGAGAAACACAAGAGCAAGGTGAATACAGTTGGAATGAGATATCTAAGAAATGTTGGAAAAACTCGTATGGACAGTCCGTAATGAATGGGTGCTGAAGGAGTGTGGTTTGAAAGGGAATCCCATAGGTCAATGTGAAAGAAGCGTCTTACGTAGGTTTGGGTGTATTGGGAGGCTGGGTGTGGATTGAGTGACGAAGCAGATATATGAAGGTAGAGTGTGTGGATCAAAAGGAAGGGGTAGGTCATGTAATACGTGGTTAAGTGTGGTAGATGAATGTGTGTAAAAGAGACACAATAAGAGTTTTAAGAGTGACTCGGTGTATGGATTTTGTTAAAGAGAAGGGAGTATACAAGAATAGGGAAGTGTGGAGAAAGTTAGCGAGGATGGATTAAGTACGGAGTTGTTTTTTGAGTTATATGCAGTTTCTTGTCTACCTCGTAAGGGAATGGCGTGATTAGGTATAATATATGTATGTATTTATAAAATACAAACATGTTAAATTTATTAAATATTCACGTTTGAGATTGATACTGTCTTCATAGCCAAATATGGAGTTTATCACAAGCCTGGGAGGGACGG
>CABFWB010001344.1:142540-157862 GCA_902151455.1 Timema bartmani | reverse complement strand
GGGGGGCGAGGATTCCTGCATTATAAGTATTTTTCAGGAAAAGGATCATTCATTACGTTAAAAGGAAGTTAAGAAATCGTTAACCCGGGAGGAATAAAAGACCCAACTCGACGTTGACGATGTGTAACGAATTCCTGACCAAGGTCAGGTACAATGTTCCAACGACCAGTTCTTAACCTAACAACAGCAAATATAACTTGACCGGCGGGCAAAGAAAGTGATGAAAGTTGAGGTGTTAAACACGCCCTCGTGTATAGGAGGGTCTTATTAGCACCTGTTGCATCAATCACGCACTTTCCCTCTCCAAGTGTGACGAACAAATACTGCTCAGTACTTCACTGACAAGAATATCTGCCGTAATTACATAGTGGCCTCTGCCGGGTCGAGAGAGCTACACAGAAACATTGTTATCATACAACCTCTACTGGGGACTTGGAGGAGTGTTACCAGGGGATTACTGTAGTAATACTGGCTGACTGAGGGTCAACAGGGGATTACTGTTGTAATACTGGCTGCCTGGGGGTCTCCAGGGGATTACTGTTGTGATACTGGCTGACTGAGGGTCAACAGGGAGTTACTGTTGTAATACTGGCTGACTGAGGGTCTCCAGGGTATTACTGTTGTAATACTGGCTGACTGAGGGTCTACAGGGGATTACTGTTGTAATACTGGCCGACTGGAGGTCTCCAGGGGATTACTGTTGTAATACTGGCTGACTGAGGGTCAACAGGGGATTACTGTTGTAATACTGGCTGACTGAGGAGTCTAGTGGGGGTTTCGTATTTGTCAGCGTGACAGTATGTAATCTAATGATAATAGCTTAGTTCAAATCCTGAAAGAGTTGATCCAAATAAAGTTCTATTTAAATATAACTAAGCCCTACCGATGCAATCATGTCCATTTGTGTTAGCACGCCTGACTACATATAAGGAGGACTGTCAGCTACAGCCTTGGATGGAGAATGTAAACACATCAGACACTATCACATATTGTTATTTCATTTTATGAGTAAGCATATATTATATTTGCTTCTTCACTATTTACTTTTTACGTTGTTCAGTTGTCAATTACCATACAACTTGTCATCATATATTTTTGGCTATGATTCTACAGAAAAGATGCAGTAAAAAGACATTCTGGGAACTAAACTTTTTTTTTTTGCAATTGTACTGGGACTATTTAAGAAAGATGACAGTTGCACATCACATGACTAGTAATGTGCAAGATGGGAACTTTGATCACAGATTAAACTTAGTGAAATAAGTGACCTATTTGTATGAAAAAGTGATAAAAATGAAAGGTCACAAGTATTTTTCAACATCATAAAATGAGTACTGTGGTGTCTAGCCCAAACTTCTCCAGCCGCCCATATTTTATTTTTTCATTTGCTCTTGAGCAAAACTTTGGTTTGTTTCAATTGATTTTCCAAATAAATAAGTTATAAAAGACAAACAAGTACGGGGAAATGAACCAAGGATATTTGGTTTAGCATGCCAATGCCCTGCTTAATGACCTAGGGTATCTTATAAACTACACCATAGTGGAACCAAGCAAAGTACAGTAGCCCCATAGCTTCTTTGGTGCTGACTGACAGCTCACAGCTGACGGCTTTGAAAAGCTACCAGACCAAATTATGTATCCCTACGCCGAACCACATGATCTGCAAAAAGCATGTGTTTAGCAGCTGTCACTTCTGACAGTAAAAATTAAGGTATATACCTAACTGTTGACTGTCAGAAGTCAGCTGTGAACTGTCAGTCAGCACCAAAGAAGCCATGGGGCTACTGTAGGAGTCTTACCTTAACTAGATTACACTATGACCCTATCTTATAAGTTACACCATAGTGGAACCAAACAAGGTAGGAGTCTTACCTTTTATTGATTAAACTATGGCCCTATTCTATAAGCTCCACCATAGTAGAACCTAGTAAGGTAAGCTTATTACCCAACAGGGTAAGTGAAGTACACAAATATGGTACAATTAGTAAGTACTAAAAGCCGGCCACGAGGCACTATATTTGTGTTTCTAAAATCTCACAGGAAGCCGACATATCCTTTGAGACACTACCTCAAGATAATTAAGACCGATGTTATCAGGCTGGCTAATCAAACTTTAGCATAATTCCCAGTTTTCCTGGCCAAAGACGACAGATAAAATCTGATTTATTAAAAGGCTTCTCTTCCAGTTATGAGACTTTGAACAGATTATCGTGATTTTTTTTGTTGGTAAAAGGTGTTTTGAACATAGCACCTAGAATTTTAGCACCTGAGCAAGTATTATTATTATTAGCACCACGTCTTACTATTCGAACCTCGATTGTTAATTTTCCAGTTTAACTATTGAATAAGTTGCAAGTTTATAAAAATAAAAGTCTAAATGCCACAACCAAAATATAAATAACACATACATTAAATGTGTCATAGCATAGACTTTTGTATTAATGGTTGCAATTTAAATGATCATAAAAAGCAGTCATGAGTTTGTAAATTGAAATGTGCACGTGGCCTCATGTAATTGTTAGATATGGGCTGTATCAGAATAGTCAAGTACACTTGACTTGATGACTTTACACTTTACACGCACTTGAGATCGAAGACTTCAACTGACTATTTGGACGGCAAAATATCCTTTTCATACCCTTGAGTCTGAAGTGCTGCTTCCAATCAATGATATTAGAAACCATTTTAAACGGCATCTATGAACCCGAATTAGCGTAGGCCACTTACAGATTTGTGGTGACTTATTTTCACTGCACATGACAAATTATCCAACACAAAACAACAAGTATATTTAACGTACGTTATAAAAGATCACATTACTTTACAAGCTCTATTTCTAGCAGACGAAAAATTAAACAATTGCCAGTCAAACACCGCATCGACGGTGTGTCAAGGGTAACTTGCTCTCACCCTTGGACTCAAGGGCGTGTGAGGGGCGCATTACCACATTTCATGACTATTCAGACGGATCTGCACTTGATCATGTGATTGCTAATGCAACTATCAAGTGAACGTCAAGGGTCGACGGCGCGTGAAGTAGACTATTCGGATACAGCCATGCTTGTTGTTATAAGGCAATTGGTAAAATTGTACTGGTTAAGTTTGAACCTCAAAAAATTGTTTTTAGAGGAAGTTACAACTTCGAAAGAAAAACATTTTTCAAATGGATTCCAATTTTCTCTGTTAAAAGTAATACAAACAAATGCCTAGCTACTAAACAAAAAAATTTAAATTTTGGGGGGAAAAAAAACCAGTAAAATATGATAAGGAAAGGAGCCAACCAAGAAAGAAAGAAAGACTAGCTAGGAACCTGACAAAACTTGCAGTGTTGATAGATTACTAGCACAAGATATTGGAGCAAGTTGTCAGGCCTTGATCTCCCTGTCCTCGACAGTCTAGCTCAACACGAAACTAGCGTGTTAACTAACTACGCCACCGAGGCGGGTAGGACTATGTCGATAACCATCTCAAACACAATTATGAACAACTTGACTTGATATAATAACAATTTTAAGAAATTGGTGCTGGTAAAAGGAATTAATTAGACTTGCGTAACCGGGAGGATAACAAACTTAAAAAAAAAAAATTGTATTTATATAATTATTTTACTAAAAAAAGTGTTCTCTTTGTTGTTTATGATGTAATAAACATGACAAACATAATAACATTTGTAAGTGGCATCGAGTTTTAAATGTCAACTTTTAAAAATTTTATTGAAAATTTAAGATTCAGATTCGAGAACTATCAGATTCAACTTATCTCTAATGATAAATAACATGTCATAAATTTTGGCTACAAAAACTATATATTAGTATTTTCTAAAAGGTTCTATGAATATTGGACTTCCTGAGTAAAATATGAAACAGGTATAAACAAATAATAAGTTTAGAAAAGGCTGTTAAGTAATGTCTTCCTATAAAAACTAAATTAACATAAATATAATTTGCTGAGAATGTGTTCAATATTTCCCGGTCATCCGATGCTACCCAAGTTGATACTTTGTCTTAAATAAGAGTTCAAGTTATTTTACAACACGAGATAATATACAAATAGTGCTCTCTTTCAAGGACACAGCCCAGCTGAATTAGTAATTTTAATCAATAATATAGGGAATTAGTAATTTTAATCAATAATATGGGGAATTAGTAATTTTAATCAATTATATGGGGAATTAGTAATTTTTATCAATAATATGGTGAATTAAAATTTTAAACACGTTTCGAAAGAGTATCTTGTATCTTTATTTCAGCCCCGCATCTTAATACAAGTAGAGATGAAATTTTTTTTTGCAGTGGCGGCTTGTGGTTAAATTGTAGAGGTGGCACCTAGAGCCTATTATACTTCAAAATACAGCGTGTTAAGGGATGAGTGAGTTATAAGAAGGGGAGAGGGAGCATAGGGGTGAAGGAGGGGTAGTTAGGAAGCACGGATGATGGGGTGGGGGGGGGACAAATGTGGGCCCAACCTTAAAATTATTTAAATAACTTATTGATGATAAAAAATTGAAGTATGATTTATGAACATAACGGATCTACAAAGGCTCACATTCATTTGTTTCTTTACAACATTTTCTTAGCACCGCGTCTTACTACCCATTCGGGTTATACCCCTATCTTCTAATTACATTAATGGGTTAGGAATGAGAAAGGTAGAATTTAAAGGAATTGCACCCGTGCGTGTGGAAAACTATCTAGGAAAAAACCACCCTCAGTGCACTTAACAGGAATCGAACACCAATCTCCCTGTCGTTGGCAGTATAATCTATTGCGAGAGTAACACGTTATACCGTGCGGCAATCAAAGCTCATTTGATGTTTCTGGTGTTAACGCCGTTAGGATATCCATATATCAATTACATTATAGTTCCATTTAATCAGTTGAAATTATTTACAAAAATACTAATTGAAGATTTTCAGAAAAAAATTAAGGAGAAATTTTCCAAGACGTAAATTTTCTTTCTCGCATCTCTAGTTGTAAGCATTTAACTTGTATACTAGCTACACCAATGTATTGGAGAAGAGGAAACTGGTGAATTTATAGAGAGTGTACCTACATTTACATGGAGGGAGAGTGGAAAATCAACAAGGAAAAAACTTCCTCAGTGCACCTGACCAGGATATGAACCGCAATATCCCAGTTATCGACGATCTAGTATATTGCGAGAATGATGCCTTAGACCATGCAGCCACCGAAGCAGGTTCATTTTATTATTAATTTTCTTCTATCTGCCAAACCACAGAATTTACATTTCTTGTTATACTAAACTATACAGACAGAAATCATTTGACATCATTTTTTTTTTTGTATTTGGCCTAATAAACCAGAATAAATGTTATGGATAGGCTAAGTTAGTTCACTCAAGGAATTAAAATGGCTTATGTTTTAGTTTTAAAACACTAGGTATTCATTTTATTAGCAGCTTAAACATCTATTTTTTAATTGTTTGGGTGACCTGATGGTTTAGGGGTAAGGTGTCGGATTTCTGTGCTGGGGGTCTGAGGTTCAATCCTCGGTCTCGGCACAGAATTATCTGATTGCCAAGCCTCCACCGTGGTTTGGATTCCACGTTAAACTGTAGGTCCTCCATTTCATCTCACAATCACCCTACCATTACACATTAGTGTAAGTGCAGATAGCCCAAACGGGTAGTAAGACGTGGTGCTAATAATAATAATTTAATTGTTGGTAACTATAAACCTACCTCTAGTAGCAGTGGAGTCTCTAGAGTCATAAGGCATTCTAACAACTTGATGCAATCTTCCATCAAGTGCGTGATAGGTCCATAATTATCAAGGCGATGACCCAAGGATCCTTAAATTATTTTGATACAGCCTATAAGTAAATAACATTGTTTCAGTACTCTTGTCAGTTTGAAACTAAAGTGTAGGCTTTCTAATATAAAATTATGTCATATATTATGAACGTATGTTGGTGAATTTATAGTGACTGCATCATAAATATATTTTTCGTAGCCATATAGAAGTAGATTGATAAAAACGACTTATTTTAGTAAGAACAAATGGCCATTAATTAGATTTAGATTTGATGTAGGCCTTATTTTCTTATAAAGTTTTGACTAGACGAGTTTGTTTGCTAGTTAAGTTTAAACTAGTCACATAAATGAATAATTATTAACCAACAAACATTTAAATGTTAGCAGCTTAGGTGTATGAATGGCGGGAAGCATTATTATTGCTAATTTAAGGAAGCTACTCATTTATGAAATATTACAATTAAGATAGAAAATGAAACAATACTTACCACATCTCAGTTTAGGAGGAAGCACTTTAAGATTGATGGTTTGGTCTATTTTTACACTAATATATCTTGTTAGATTTTTACACAGTCGATTTCTTAGTCCACCATTAAAAAGTTCCACAGACCAAAGTGGAATTTATGGAATTTGAAAAAAGTGATTCGATTTGAATATTTACAGGGCAATCAACATAATAAGATTTTGTTAAAAGTTTAACAAACCAATATAGATAAAATATGATCATTTAAATAAATAAACCATTATTTATATTTAAGTTAAACATTTGTTTAGCGTTTAAATCCGTAAATATATAGTATAAGGTGTATATATCTTATTTATAACTTGTATATTAAAAATATTATGTTGGTTAACACGTTTACATATGAACAGTCGACTGCTGATAATACATCTGTTTTTATTTACATATATTGCCGATGTTGTCCTTATAAAACATTTTAATTGATATCTTGAACCGCACATTTTAAATGTTAACATTTAGTATTTTGGAGCACTAAAATGAACATTTTTAGCAGGCATTTTATTCAAGCCCTGCGCCGAAGTGTCAATACAACATATTCGTTAGAGCCATGTAGATCTTTTGCCTACAAGAGTTCCATTTCTTTGGAAACTTTATATCCAAATAGTAATTTAAAGATAATAACACCTACAAAGGCAAGTATTAACAAAGTCTGTTCATAGATTTTTTTTTTAAATTGTTACTACAATACAAACTTGGTAATATATACAATTCTTTTGATCGCCCAAAATAGTCAAATTTTGTCAACAAGTAAGTGCATTTCTTTTTTCAGGTCACAGGAAATACTTCCAGTCCATTTTCAGGATACATACCTGTTGGTAAGTTTTGGTTGATATAATTCAGTCTAGAAATGGCACTCACTTGTGCGGTGCAAAGGAAAGAACGGAGTTAGTCTCGGCTATCAACCAAACGGAGAAACAAGTAGTTTAGTAGTGAGATATTTAGTTATAAACAACTCAAATTTCACAAATGTTTAGTGGGTATTAGTACAAGACTCCTTTGTTGTCGCTGTATGTCCATGAACTACCTAAGATATCACCCACCCTCGACCATGGACACCATTGAATAATGATCTTGAGATTGGTTCAAATCCCAGATGAAGCAACATGGCCTCAAAGCTAGAACTAGGGTAGAAGAGAGGATACACATTTGCTTGAGTGCGTCTCTGATAACGATAAAACTACAGCTTTCTAAGGAACAAGAATCCAGTACTTAATTATATCACACATTAAAACTAAAGAAATATCTTAGCTGCAGACTCAAGTTTCCTACAATTGTTTCTGTTCTAGACGAGTTGACTGTGACATACAGCCGAAGTAGTGGCCCTGGTGGTCAAAATGTTAACAAGGTCAACACCAAAGTCGACCTACGATTCCACGTAAAGTCAGCCTCGTGGATCACGGAAGAAATCAAGTCAAACTTACTAGGAGAGGTGACAGCTTAAATATTACAAAAAATGTATCATTTCCAGAGGGCAGGGGATGGTTCGTAGGGACTAGCCGGCTTAATGACGTCCGATTGGGGAGGAGATAACAGCCTCACTGTCCCCTCCAAGGTGATATCTGTACTGGAGATATAACAGCCTCACTGTTCCCTCCAAGGTGATATCTGACTGGAGATATAACAGCCTCACTGTCCCCTCCAAGATGATATCTGACTGGAGATATACCAGCCTCACTGTCCCCTCCAAGGTGATATCTGACTGTAGATATAACAGCCTCACTGTCCCCTCCGAGGTGATATCTGACTGGAGATATAACAGCCTCACTGTCCCCTCCGAGGTGATATCTGACTGGAGATATAACAGCCTCACTGTCCCCTCCAAGGTGATATCTAACTGGAGATATAACAGCCTCACTGTCCCCTCCAAGGTGATATCTAACTGGAGATATAACAGCCTCACTGTTCCCTCCAAGGTGGTAAAGTTCCTTGTTCTTGGCTAGGTAATTACCAATGTAAGTATTATTATAATTATGACTAATGCATTTCCAGAACAAAACAAGGATAAACAAAGATGGCTTCTTGATAATCCGCTCGGACAAGACCCGCTACCAGCAGCTGAACCTTGCGGACGCCATGGAGAGGTTACGTGAACTGGTGCATGCAGCGGCAGAGCCCCCTGGAGAGATATCACCTGAGACGGAGGAGAAACTCAGACGCAGGTAACGGTTCACTCAGAACATAGCGTTATAGTGGAGAAATCTACGCACAGTAGAGTTGGGAGAGGGGACTTCAAATTACCTCTTTAAATGTTCACAATAATTTGTTAATCTTGTAGGAGGGAAATGATTCGAAAAATAACAAGTTTTGCAAGATTTTGTGATTTAAAAAAAAGTAGAGTTGGATCGAATTCACTATTTTACAAATCTATAACTCAAATCTAAAATCTTTATTTTATTTTAACCACAAATCTTGAATTTATATTTTCATAAAAATTCTCAAGTATAAAGGAAAATAGAAATAATAATAGTAAATAAATGTTAGCGGTTTTTTTGGTTATAACTACTTATTCGTTATAATGTTCAGACATTTATTTAACTGTTAAATTAATGTTCTGGGGTCTGGTTAAGTTTGTTGTATTATTATGTTGGGGCTAAGCAGCCAATAACCAGTATTAGAGTTATAAAACATATTTCAATTTAAATTATGAAGAGAAAAAAAATATCTTAAATCTGACATCTCAAATCCTCAAATATTCAAGGTTCTCCATATTTTTTAATTTCCTCCCAAGTTTTAAGCACACAGATATAGTAGAGATTCCGACACCTTAGCTCAGTCATTAGCGTATCTGTCTACTGAGCTAAGGCTCCTGGGTTCGATTCCCAGCATGACAAAAAATTTATCCTGTGTGAAATGTGAGTTTACCCTCTCACTTTGATAAATTAACGACCGAGGACTGGATGTTGTGCCTGTCCTAGTCTTAAGATAGATTAGAAGGCATATGGGTGACCTGGTGGTCTAGGAGTAAAGTGTCAAGACTTCTGTTCTGTGCTGGGGGTCCAGGGTTCAATCCTCGGTCCCGGCACAGATTTATCTGATTGTCAAACCCTTCCTTCACCTCTGACAAGACGTGTATTAATCACAACTTGTGAATGTGAGGAATGCCAGGCTTCCCACCGTGGTTCGGATCCCACGTTAAACTGTAGGTCCTTCATTTCATCTTCTTACCATTACATTTTAGCGTATAACCCGAACGGGTAGTAAGATGTGATGCTAATTAATAATAATAATAATAATAGGCATACAAAGCTAGGACAGACCTAGCAAGCAGGTAGTGGAAAATAGCTTGGATTAAAGACTGACCACAGGCTGGAAACAGTAAGGGATGGAAAAAGTAAAGATATAGCAATGTTTTTGCAGAGCACTAAAAGAGCACACACTCGTACATGTCCTCTTGTTGCAGGAGGGAAAGGAACACTCGATTGAGGCTTTTGGAGAAGAGAGCACATTCTCAGAATAAGCTTCAGAGACAAGCGCCAACTGTAGACTTTTAAATTAATAAACATATCCTAGTACAACAGTTCCATCATTTTATATTGATCTGTTGGTGTACCTTGGTTCAAAATCTTCCATTAAACATTTGATAGTGAAATATAGCTCTTTTAGTTTGGGAGGGGGAATGCAAGAAAAGATTAGTGGTGTCGCAGTTTTTGTATCATAACTTTTTTTTTTTTTGTTAAAAGAAATCAAATATTTCTTCAGTAGAAACAAAGTTTAATTTTCTTCTCATGGTGATATCAACAGTTGTCGAATTTAATGACAACTTTTTCTCTCGATTTAAAAAGTTTCTCATCTAATTTTGTTATGCTCATGACAGATATTCAACAACTTTTGATATTATCGTGGTAAGAATATTACGTATGTCTAGAAGCAATATTTTTTATTTACTTTGGCCAAAAAAAGGGCTTTTCTTTAAAAAGCTGCAAGCTTATGCGAAACCATGATTTTCCATTTCGAATTGAATCCGAATCTTGGTAAACCAGCTCGAATCGATTATGAATAGAATATCATGCTCAGAATTTTTTTTCGAATCAAATATCATACTATAAATAAAATTTTGAATCTAATATTTTATTTTGAAGAGAATGGGGAACATAAGAGGAAACCAAGAAACACAAAAGGGAGATGGTTAAAGAATGATAGGACACTTGCATAGAAACATGTATAAAAGGAACAGATAATATTAAAGACAAACGCAGGAAATCTAATTTTAATTAGTACCAAAATGGTTTCTTTTGATCTTTTTTAGCATTTCACACATTCTCAAATAGCCATTTTAAATTCTAAATCTACATCAGCAGAGGAGCTACCTTTTCTAATTTGAAACCTATTTTTATATCAATCCACATCAGTACAATATGACAGAATATTTACCTTAAATTAAATTTATTTGCTTGCTTTACAGAGAAAGTTATTTAATTATGCAGACATTTTCAAACTATCATGTGAAGGTCAGTTTTTAAAGCTTCTTTACAGATAAAAACATTTAACGATATAGTAAAAACCAGGTCCTGTATTAAACAGGACTAAGTGCCAAAAATACTTTTTTCAGTTAGAATAAATCTTGTATACAGTCAAATTTTCATAATAAGGGCCTTATCTGACAAAAATTAACATATACTTTTATGTATTGATATCATGTGACGTGATCTGCAGCCGTCACTTTTAATATTGTTTTATAGCTATTAAAAGTAGCAATATAGTTTGATATTATCAGCGTTGACTGCAAATATATTTGTACTTAACGAAAGGTTCTTCCAATGAAAACTGGACTGTGGCTATGAAATCTACATTTTACAACCAACAAGCAAAAATTGAAATGAAAAGAAAAAAACAGGTACTGTCTAAATTGCTTTTATTTATCATTAAACATATCAGTTCTGAACAGCTGACACTCTTCCAACTTTATTACAGGCTTTACTGCAGTTTACATCCAATTGCCAACACGCCAGCCTTGGACGAGAAATACTTAATATGGTACACAAGTCTTAAAGTTAACTTCAGAGTAGCAAATAGTTTTGGGAGTACTTAAAAAGCAAAGGGAAATTAATATTTTGCCAAGAGCAATTTCATTTAAAAACTAAAGAAGTTTGGTTGTAAGAATGTTGGCAACAGGGGAGATTAAAAACAATATTTCAGAGATGGTTAATAACTTCAAGTGGTGACAACTTATCCATTTAGCATCTAGACGAGTGTTAAATTTTCCATAGGAAGTATTTACATACCAAGCCTGGCGCTCGTGGACCAAAGCTGGTCTATTTAATATTTTAGTACCAAGAGGTAATCATGCACATTTAGCACCGCACAATATAAAAGCGTTACTCAACACAACCTAAAAAAACATCAATCTAATAAGTTTTGTTTTTCTTTTACTTTCTATACACACAAGCTTACATAATTATTTATAGAACTCACCAAATATAACCTTACAAAATACACAGTTAAACTATACCAAATGCTTGATTACAATCCATATGAACTAGGAAAACTGTTCACTACCGGGTTTATTGCAATTTAGAGGTCAACTGATCCCAGTGTCGATCCCAGAACACTTGACCAATGAGAAACCATGATACAGGCATACCTTGCTTTGTGACGCTTCGCCGATATAACAGTTTTAAATTGTGAAAACACACAGAGTAACTGACAGCTGCCTCGTACGCAACACAACCAGTCTTACTACACGCCTATGTAGGAATTACTCTAAATGTGGTAAGGATTAATTTATAGGAAGTACACCCGTGTTTGCATAGAGGGAGAGTTGAAAACCATTTAGGGAAAACCAGCTTCAATGCATCCGACAGGGATCGAACCCTGATCTCCCCGTCTTCGACATTCTAGTCCTAAAACGAGAGTAGCTTGTTAGCCCACGCAGCCACCGAAGCGGAAATCGGCTTCTTGCCGGACTGTTTAAAACACAGTAGATCTCTGTGCAGCGTTCTGAAATCTAAGTAATCATAAAATATTTTAATTTTGCTTTATTTACATAATTGACTATTGCAGCACAATACATGCATCAACATGTGTTATATAGGCGATGATTTGCTTTACAACAACAGTCTGGAACCCAACATGTCACAATATCGGGGTATGCCTGTATCTGTATTAATTCAACACTTTAAAACAAAATAAAAAAAATATATATGAACTTTAAGTTTTAAGAAAGCACATGGTAAGCTTTGGCCAAGTCCAGCCATTATCTTTTATGTAAAAACAAAAATGTAGTTCAATTAAGAATAAACTATTAGTTTTGTAAATATGAGAGGTCCAAGCAAAGTACATTGGGCATTTGGTCCGATCCAGCCATTATTTTGTAGAAATGTCAACAAAACCTACTCAGCAGCATCAAAACACAAATCACTAACAATTTATATAAAAAGGTAAAATGATTTTAGAAACAGTAAAACTCTTATATAATGTTATTCAAGAAAAGGTATCAAAATACTTATTTCTACAAAATCGTTAAAAGATGTATTACAACGTAAACAATAATTTCGCGGAATATTTTCTACATGAAACCAAATAAACACTAAACATGCCCTTTAAAAATGGCCGTGAATAGATAAACCTTAACCTCGTATATTTTCATATTTGGTCAACATTCTCCAAATGATCCAAAATATACATAAGAAAATAATAATTGTGAAGCAAAAAGTATTAACAAAACAATATTATATAAAAACCATAGCGATTATAAAGACCCAGGACTGTGGAGTCGTTACGCCAAGTCTTAGACTCAAGACTTTAGAAATAGCTGAATTATATTAATTAGTAATAACAAATTTGCCGCAGTAAAATATCTGATACAAATTACTTCATGGGGAACTTCTTTAACATTGTGGATAAACTTGTCAATCAAAATTACAAATATTGGTCCTAAATAATTTAACAAAGGTATAAAATAATATTATACTAAAAGTTTTTATTTTGAAGCCAGAGTTGGTACATTGGTACAGACTTCGGCTCCCGCCAAAATTGTTTCAGACTCCACAGTCATGCCTAGACCTAGGACACAATATATTTTTTTAGTAAATTCAGTAAAAATATCTCTATTATTTCAAAATCTAATATTCTTAGAAGACTAACAAATTTAGCCAGTCAAAAACACATATTTTGAGCCTTAAAGCAGTTTTATCAAAAGATTATTACCAAGATAATATAAGTCGCACAAATTTCAATTCTAAGATAATAAATATATTTTTTATGAATGCCTTTTTTAAAAAAAACTGAACCTAAGGCAAAAACTTTTATTTCAGAACTCTTTATTCAAACATATAAACTATTTTTTGCTACACACACACATGAAAGAAGTATTTATCAGTTAAATTTTCTTTGCTCCTTTATTTGAATGGTTAAATTGCACTTGGGTAAAATGGGTTTTAAGAACCTTAAAATATACATCATATCATTGTAAATACACAATCTTACTAGTTGGCTTATCACTGAAAAATACTGTTATCATGATACGCACAAAAGTTGTGTACCTCAAGTACCGAACCCAGGTCTCCAGGTCGACTTACGTCAACCGCTAACAAGAGTTTTCAAAAACATCTAAAAAAAAAAAGCTTTGTGTCTACAAAATAGCAGAAACTGAAACAAATGTTACCAATAAATCACTTGTTGACACTTTGGTTAAAAAAAATCCTAATTAAAACTTTATAAAGGTTTTTTTTGTTATGTTTGTTAGGTAAACGTCAAATTTGAACCAAAAATGTCTCAATTTTGTTATGTACATCCAGTAATCATATATTAGGCTGGTTTTCATGGCATCGAATTAACAAACATTTAGTGAATTGTCAAATATACATATGTTTGAAGAACTTTTGGCGAGTAATGTCCGCCAAGTTAATAATTGTGTGCAGTGAGTCATGCATTCTGGTCGGATAGTCCACCTTTACACAACAAATGCACACAAACTATTTGATTTGTATGTTAGGTTTCACGGTCACATACTGCACAAGACTAAACATTCCCTTGGACATAATTCAAGCCAGTTTAAAAGATCTCTACCGCTTTTTTCTTATATGCAATGGCACAGTGGTGTTTTTACGTTGTGTAGAGCACTGCTGAAATAAGACCAGGGTTCGGTACTGAAAAAGTCCAAACTTTTATGAATACACCACTATTATGAAACTTCCATTTTGCGGCACCTCAATGTTTATTATTTTATGTCAATAAAAATAACCCCATCTAATTTAGATTGTCAAAATGTGATCAATTCCATTAATGTTCACAACCCAAGTAGCATTTGTAAATAGGAGATCCATATAAGACATTTTAAAAGCTATGAAATGCATTCAAACCAACAAGTAGCAATTATATCAACAATTGAGTCACTTCACTGGACATCATCACCGAGAGAAATGCATGGTTATTTTTGGGATACAGCGTTGTCATTCTATCGCTTTTGTGTGGTCAATTTTCCCTCAAATATAAGAAAAAAAATTTGGCGACGCTAGTTAGTCGAAGTTGCCAGTAGCTCCTTCTAACCCCGGCACACCACCTTCAGACATAACTGAGAGCGAGAAGATTTGGTAACAGTTAAATGTGAGAGAGAGCTTTTCTCCATAAGACCTGCAGTTCTCCAAGCAATGATATTGGGTGTACCAATATTTATAAATATTCCAAATCTCTTTTAGATATATATATAAATAAATACTAAATAGATATATCTGATTTGACTTATCATAAGATGCATAAAACTAAAACATTTTCTGAAGACTATATAAAAAGCTATACAATAATTGATTATTTATTACATTTTGAAAATTCTAAGTCTAAAATCCTCACCATTACTTTTTAGCAATGCCGAGAAGTTATTCTTGCGGGGCTAAACGCTCGCTCAAACCAGGTTAAGTACACATTTTTAAAGGCAAGGAATATTAATGAGCATATTTTGAGACAATCTATATTATACATAGGAAACAAAGATACATTACAACCAATATATATTCCTGTGTCGGTCAACTATCCAAGATTACATCCGAGTAGAGCTGAAAGTCGTTTTAACGGCAGACTCTGTATCCTCAA